>VXBI01007920.1:380957-409389 GCA_013397375.1 Toxostoma redivivum | reverse complement strand
AAAAAAAAAAAGAGAGAAAACAGAAGGGAAAATAAAACAAAAAAGAACTCCGGGCAAGGTGTGAAAACCGGACTGCTTCATTTTTTGCAACTAACTTAAAATTTCTTTATGTCCTAAATCCAGGTAACTCTTACTAATGTGTTTTCAGTGCAAATATTTAAAATTTATAGATCCTACCTTCTTTTCAATGTCACAATTATATATCACAAATAGCAGCAATGAAGCTGAGGGACTTGTCCAGGTTTATACTCATAAAAAAGAGAACAGAGCTTGTCTATGGTCCGATTCACTGATTGCATAGATTTAAATATCTGTTTTATATTTTTTCTCAAACCAGAAATTTCCTGATGAGAATAATTGGGCAAATCAAAACTGTCCATTTATTCAACATAATACAGCATTGTTTTTGCCTCCTTACTATACGACATGCATAACTGTTAGCTATGAAATGTCATAAGGTTTTTTAGAGGATTTGGGTTTTTTATCAATTTCAAATTTTCAAATTTTAATATATCTATATAATATTGTATCATACACAAGAAAATAGAAAGTAAACATTAAATACAATACAATTACAGTCACTTTTCTTTCCATGCTGACTATATCTGTTTTTAAGGTGGAGTTTTAACTGGCTTCTCAAAGTATTTCAAATGATCATCCAACATCTCAGGAAATGCATACGGCATTACAGTGTTTACAAATTTCAAATGTTAAAATGTACCTGCATTCGTATCAACTTTTAGTGTTAGAAGTGTAAATATGGGAAAATATGATCTGGGACATGTTTCTCATTAGAGCTACTTCAAGTGTAAGGGAAGAAATGTAAAGTAAACTACAACACAGTACTAAATCAGTAAAGATTGGTTAAGATTTAGTTGCATAACACAGAGTGTTTAAATCCCACCGGTGAAAGAGAGTAAAGGACTCAAAACAGATGGAATTCCTAACATCTTTTTCATCAGCGTTAACTGGTGTTGTATTTAATTACTGGTCAAGTATCTCAAAAACATTGTATTTACAGTATTAAATGTGATATTTATTTAATGGTGTCTGTGATTATAATCTATATTGTTAATGCACCAAATAAACTGGCTGGGGGGAAAGAACTATTCTAATCTTTCAGATAAGGAATATATAAAATAATCCATCCTCTTAGTGGTTGCAGTGTGATATGACATTTGCAAGTCTTTTTAGCTCCAACTGGATTTAGAGATTTAGAGAAAAGCAAATCAATTAGAGAAGTACATTCATAATTGTTGCAGTTTTAGAAGATGATAGGTGTAAAGAAATGGGTTTTATGGGCTTTATAGGTAGAGTATGGTAACTTATATAATTGTTTCCTGACTTTCTGAAGACATTCTGTAAAAACATTAATTTACCCATTCCAGAAAAGTGTTGAAAGAAGAAAATAAAAGGACTTTCATTGTGCACAGCATGAGGGTTCAGCTCTAAATGTAACAAGGCATTGTTCAGTACAACTGCTGTAGTTATACAGGTAACAACCCCATGTAGAGAGTGTTTTCATCCCAAAGTAAGCCCAAACCTGTCAATTGATAGGATTTAAATGACAACACATCCAACTTTTCGTGTTGATTTTGATTTATAAAAATCATTAAGAAATTTTGAAATTATTATCTTTCTTATTAAAAAAAAACACAAGGAAACCTTCTAGCTATTGTCTAATAAATTAGAATATTGATTTGCTCTTTGTAAAAATACGTTCTAAACAAAAGAAAGGAACTTTTAATAATTCTTATCTAGATTTATACAAAAGTCACAATATTACAGTGGTTGTTCTTTCAATATCACATTAATCACGTTGGTTTTAGATTCATATTTATTACTCTTAGCAAGCTTTACATATAAAGAATTTTTTAATTTTTAAACTTGCAGATCTCTTATCCTATTGTTATGTCCTCTCACCAGACTGCCAGAAGAGAGAAGACAAAGCTCACCCTTAAAGTACAGCAGGCCAGACATGAAATTCAGATACTGTTGTCTATCATGTCAATAAGCAGTTTACCGTGTCAATTAGTCTAATGCAAGCAAAGTAGCTCAAAGTTTACTATCAATATTATGTCTCTAAGGGCTTTTTAAGATAAAAGACATTAAATGCAGACATTAAAATAAGAAAAAAGATCATTTCTATGCTGCAGAAAACTAGAGAAACTTCTTCAGGGTCTCAGCTGGTATTTGCTTTTTCAGAGTGGGATACAAGCATGCTACACAAGGTATGATTTTCCAGGAATTTTTTTAGACATGGCACAGAAATAGTCCTGTGCTTTGGCAGAAACAGTTGTATATTTTGCTCTTTAGAATGTTAAGTCATTTATGCAGGTTTCTCTCTCTATATTCTAGTCTTTATCATATATTATCAGAAAAAAGAAAAAGGTGTACAATAGAATAAGATACAAAGAGAAATAAATAGGAAGAGATTTTCTGATAAAAACTGAAGAGGCTTCTAACTCTAAGGTATATTACAAACCTTTGGTTATCAGGGTTGAAAATGAGATATTCCTAGAAAGTGAAAATAAAAATCTTCTCAGAAGAAAAACGAACCAAAAGTTTGGATAAAATAAGAAGTGTTGCAAGATTCCCAGAATATTGTTTTACTTGACCTGTATGTGCTACCCTGCTATAAAATTTGGTTGAAATATGGGGCTAAGGTAATGAGTTTTTTGGGAAGTGTGGAGTACAGAAGACTTATCTTGTGTTGTGTCTTCCAAAAATCCTGTCAGGCAAATTACTTGTCAAAGAGGAAAGAAGCAGTGGTTTTGAGTTTGGGCTCTTTTTTTTATTATTATTATTAGTTTGTTTGGGTGGTGTTTGCTTGTTTGTTTGTTTGTTTTTTAAGGTTTGGTTGGTTCTTGGCTCTTTTTTTTGTGGTCTGAGGTTATGGGGGGTGATATGTATTTTCTCAGAGCTTAATAAACATATATGCAACCTTCAACTTCTGTAATTTAAGCAGTAGGAAGGTAATTGCAAAAGCAAAGCCCGAGGAATATTTTTTCCTATTTATATCTGCTTTGTTTATTAAATTCCCAGAAAATCTTGTGTAAAGGTGAAATCTTACTGATTGCAGGTTTTAATTTCTTTAGTGATTTTTCAAATAATTAAAACCAGCTGGAAATGTAAATTGAGAATTAGGTTAACATCAATATAAATTTCTCAGTCATATTCAAGCTAATTGATATTCAACTAATAATGAGTTATAGCAATATTGGTGCCAATTATTGTAAGGAATTAGCACACCATTAGTTAGTCTTACAAGGTCTTAAAAAGAATTTTTCCTTACTTCTGTTGAGCATAAGCAAAGCAATGTGTTGAGTCAGTTTTTAACATCTTCATTCATTATCTGGAAGAAACCAGAAGCAGCATATTGATTAAACTTATGTACGTGCTTAAGCCTATTGTTAACATTGAGAAGGGAATGAAAAGAGACAAAAATTAAAAATATACTGTTTTATATAAAATAATTATTAATGGTAGTGTTATTTTTAAATAATTTGAAGAATTAGTGAAAATTCAACTGTTAATGTAGAAGAGGAAACAGACTGAGACATAAAAAAAGATCTGTCTTCATAAAATAATTTAGAGAGGAAGGGACCTCAGGATATTTCTAGTCCAGCTCCCTGTTCAAATTAGGGTCAATTCTGAGACCAAACCAGGCTGATTAGAGTTGTGTCTAGTCAAATCTTGCTAATCAACAAGAACAGAAACTGCACGGCCCCTTTGGGAAATCCATTTCTGTGTTAGTCACTCTTCATGATGAAAAGATTTCTCCTTAATTTCAGTCTGTCATCCTCCTTTTCATAGCTGCTCTCATAATCTCTTATTGTTAAGGTCTCCATCTCTCAACTCTTGAGGTTCAAGTCCCATCAAATCAGTTTTTTGGCTCTGAGAAACATTGTCTTGTGACAGGAGGTAGACTTTGGTCAAGAGTCGAAGTTCCTCAGTTGCTGCTCTTCCTAGCAACAGTACTGAACTTCTGAACAGGCTGAACTTCTGCATCTAGGGCTAAGAATTTGTTTCATTTGCAGGGCATTGTTACTTCATTTCTACTTTCTGTGGTGTCAGAGCAGAGAGCAGTGAACTTGCTTCAAGCACGTCCTACCCCATGCTATGCAGCAGGGTATGACATTTCTCAACGCTCTGTCAGGCTCATGAGCACTAGATTATGAACCACAAATTAATCCCAGTCGTCATGATCCTTCAGCTGCTCATCCGTCTGACCAAGAATTCCTTTTGCTCCTTAAAAGTAGGCTGTTTGGCAGTCACCTCTACCTGCTTTTGCAATGAAGTAGAAAAGAGATGACTTTGTCTCTCTTCATAGTCTCTCATCATTGGGATAGATTCTGCTGAAATTTCTGGGTTCATGGCTAAAAAACCAGCTCCAATAGAAGAAATTACTCATGTCAAGTGCACCCTAAATTCCTCCAAAACAGGACAGTGGAACAAAAAGTAGACATTCAACCCAGATTATTTATGCACAAATATATTTTATTCTTATTCAGCAGAATTTTTTTGCTAATTCAGTCCAAGTAAAATAAACTTCAAAATAACTTCAGAATGCTTTGTTTTTCCCCCAGTAAATCCTGTATTCATTTCCCCCTGCCCCCCATATACTTCTAATTGTATTAAAGAAGTAATAGTCTCACAACTTTATAGTTGAACCATACTTACATGTGTATCACATATGAGTGTTGCTCATGCACTCCTAATTATTAGATTTCATTCTTTCTGTAGATGCAAATGAACAATTCTGGTACAATATTACTAACAGAAATATATCTTCTTTCAGTTATTCTGTTGGAGTATGTATGTGCATGGAGAGACTGCAGTAAACCAGTAGAAATTTTGTGGAACTTTAGTGGAAGTTTGTGAAAGTGTTGCTAATTTTAGCCTAAAAGGATGTGAAAGATACTTCACACACAAGATAAAGGAACAATAAATTAAACTAGTGACTTATCTTATTTAGCAATGTATTCTGAATAACACAAGGCATTCAAATTTAACCATAAGATTATCTGTGGTAAAATGGAAGGAAGGGTTTAAAAGTTCAGGGAAAAAATATTTACTTTAAGGGATAGAGAATATGTGAATAGTCAAACATAAGATTACAGAGTGCAGAAACAAGTATCTAATATATATTAGTATTCTAAAAGAGATGATCTGTAATGTATTTTGAGAAGTAGTATTGCTACTAGTAGTAAAGCTATACATTAGGAAGTTCAACACAGTATGAATAATTTTCTGTAACTTAAGCCAGTTAAGGCTTCTTTAGCATAGGGATGGATTGGATATGATTTCTCCAGCTTTCTGCCTCAAATGTCTGATGTATGTCTTAATCACTTTTGCTTAAATAAGGGTATCATTATAATGCCCATAAATATCATATGTTGACCAATCCATTCAAACTAATGTTTTCTGAAATTTCCCTGAGAAAATTAAATAACTATCAAAAGAACAGCATAATTTCCATCAATGCCTTTCTGCCTCTTAGGAGTATTGGAATTGGGTTATTCCAATGTCATTTCAATTCTTCTTTCTTTGTAAGAGAACTATCCTAAACAATTTGCTTAGAAAGTGAAATCTTCTTATTTAATTAAATTGTCTTTCCACATTATGTTGCTGTCAAAAAATGATGATGTATATAAACCATCAAACATGGCAAATTTGTTTTCATTAAGAAGCTTTTCAATTGTGTCTGTGTGTTGTTTCATAATCTTCTTATATTTAACCACTAGGAATTGCAGGGAGATGAGAAGAGCACAGATCGCCTGCTTGCTTTTTATTTCTCCTCCTGAGATTTAACTACTGCTTCCAGCACATTTAACATAATCTTTGCACAAACAAATCTCCTCTTTTGTCTTACTAAGCCTTATCTATCAAGCCCATTTCGAGAGTTTCACTATGAATAATATAATGATATGAATTTTAAAATTTTATAAGCTATATGCAGAAGAAGAATACTAATGTGTCTTATTAGACATTAGAAAATCAGTGCCATATTGATATTTCATATTCCAATGGTAAGATGGTTTATTGATATCTAAACTTATACCCAGAATGTATTAGAACCATCCCACATATGAAAAAATTGTTTTTATATAGTTAGAATTATAAAACGGTTTAAAGAGCAAATAAGCAAGCAGAAAGTTAAAATTACCTAGTGTTAAAAAAATGCATTATGGATGGTTTAACATTTTGAATGTTACTGTTTTAAAAACAATATTATTGCTTATCTGTGATCTCATAAATATTTTAACATATACTCAGAATAATGGCTGTATTTTAGGAATTAAAAAAGGCCAAAACTTGTAAGAAATAAATGTAAATTGCTAAATATGAAAATACTGAATGTAGGTTTTTTTTAAAAACATGCTTTCTGTGAAAAATCTCAGAAAAAAAAGTTATGATGTGACTATACAGATCATTAATCTATCCAGTTCTGAAATCTTACTAAGTTTGTGTTCATATAAAATAATTTTCTTCCCTTTTATGTACTATTCTGATATCTTATTTTTTTTTATTAGCAGATAATCTTAAGAAAACATGCCCTTGGGAGTGGTAAAGAAAATTTACCCATTATTTTATAATGGAGATGTTCAAGGGGACTATAAAGATTTTCAGAACCAGTACACTATATTTCAGTAACCTCAGGAAATGGTTTAGGTTCATATTTAAGTCTGTCTATTTTTAATTTCACAAAGGCCTTCTATATCTATTCTATATATTTATATATATTCTAGTTACCCTTTACTCAACTCTCGGCAAGTCCCTGGATTGAAAATATACTACAAAAAGCACATGTATGTTCATAAGTAATAAACAGTATTTAGACGAGGGACAATATATTTTTATAGCATTTCTATTTTTTGGTAAGTTTTGGGTATTTTATTGTTCAAGAAAATGAGAGGTTTACAGTACAGGGTGGTTGAAGCCACTGTGCTGGAAGGCTCTGTGCATTAACATCTCTACACATCTCTAGAAGACATTCCACTGCTGACTTACAGCGCTTCTGCTGCTCTCCTTTGGTTGTGAATGCTCTCCCTGTGCCAAGGCTGCCCCATCTGTGTGGAGCTGTCTGGTGACTTTTGAACTAGTGAGCCTTCCACTGAGGACTGCAGTAAGATCACCAAAATAAATCCATGCTTTCTCTAACCTGGAAGTAAAAGTAATGTAAACCAAACATATTAGTCCTTTATTTGGCTACTTCAGTGACCTAACCCTTACATTCATTTTGATAATAAAGATATGACTTCTGCACTTTCACACCTTCCTAAGTGTCAGTCAAAAAGCTTCTGAATGATGTTCCTAAATTTATTGTAAATGATACAGGACCTAGGAGCCTTTCTTCTTTCTGTAAAAAAAATTGATGTGTACATGGGAAATCTCGGATTTTAGATCTACATTTAAGATCCCATTCTCTATTTTTTTATGCCAGGAAAAAAAAAAAAGCTATTTTGTTGAACCACAGTGAGAAATCCTTGCTTCTTAGGGGAGGTTTAAGTGCTATTAAAAGTCTCTGAGAGTAAAGTTATCTGGAGTTGAATGTGATGAGCAAGAGGAATTGGGAGAATTTGGCAATTCCAGGCTCATGAAAGCCTTTGAAACTTAGCTATAATCATTGATTATAAATATCACTATGTGGTAAAGAAAAGCTTCACGGCAGGTAAATAGACAATCAGTTTTCATGTCCTTTTGTCCCACTTCAGGTTATACAGAAGACATTTGCAGAAAATTAAACTCTTTTCTTTTGTAGTTATCCCTTTAGAATCTGATTTTTGAATCTACCTGGTATCTGAACAACATAAACTAAAATAACAACCGGTATTTAACTATTCCAGATGAGAGGTTTCAGTTAATCAGAACAGTACAACTTTTTCAGAATTTATAAAGCATTCATACACAGATTAGAAAATTCCTTCTACTCAAAACATCCTACAATTTAGCCACCTAATATCCTTGCTGTGTACATTTCAGTTAATCATACTGAGAAGACACATGAAGAGGTGGAAAAAAACCAAAAACAAACGTGAATGTTTTTTCCCAGGTCTGGAACATTTGATTTCTAGAGGAATAAAACTGGAAAAGAGATATGTATACATGCAATAAACTCAGCAAAATGAAATTATAACCTCCCTTCCAAAATTAAATATGCGGGTTAAAACTTTGTGTCTGTGTTGTATCTATATGATTCTTAGTCTTTTTATTTGTCTGCTCACCAAGGCACTATTTGACAACCTCTTTTGAGAATAAGATTAAATTTCCTGATTCCACTTATTTTAGAAGACTCTAAGGTAGCCAGTTTCAGAGCTCTGATTCAATCTCTCTTCTGCAGCAGTTTATTTCTAGAAATCACTATAAAGCTCTCTCTGGCAACTTAAATTGAATTCAGTTTGATTCTCTCACAAACCTTCAAGTTTTTAATTGGTTCATCAGAATAGTTCTGTTCATTTTATCATGCTGTGTCATAACTCTTTTGTTGTTCCTAAGATTCAGATTTACAAGAGGGCACAGGGGAGGGAGAAATCTGTTCATCACAGATTATTTTGAAGGAATGTCTCTTCACTCATATTTGTTGACGAGCCAACAGACTAAGAGACTAAGTTTTTTATTTAAAACTAAAATATTCTTGTCTTTAGGGCTCTGTTCAGACATTCTCCTGACACCAACTTGAGATCTGACATTTTGCTGGCACTCCAAGCTGCACACCAAGCCTATGTGTTTGAGAGTTCCTGGCACTTCACTATATGGATCAGTTCCTGTGCAATCTAACAGCATGGTGTAATCTTTTATGAAGTATGTCTGGTAGAGAAAATGATTGATTTACAGCAATAGATGCATTTTTCTCACTTCTTTCCTGTGGGGTCTGAATGTCAAACACACTTATAAGTGTCATGGATATTAAGATCATCTTAATAGAGATGAACTAGAGTGTCCTTAATGCATTTTGTTTTCATCTGTGAAATAATGACTGTAATTTTTAGTGTAAATTTCCTTCAGAAATTATAATATATCCTTTAGAAACATAAAAGTGGCTTGTTAAAAATAAATTTATAACTGTTCATTGTTAAAAAGTAAAAATTGAAATATATAACGACATAAGAAATTCTAGACACAAAGATTTACTAAAAAGCATTTGTTCAAGTACATGGATTTCAAAAACACAGCATCTCTTCCTGCTTTTAAGAAAATAGGTGAACAATAAATCCTCAGATGTTTTTCTATTTTACAGTTATTGCATTTAGCCAATTAAACTCCAGAAAATATATTTTGATTAATTGTAAGGCACCTTATGACACTATGAAAAATATGAAAAGCTTTACAGGATAAAAAATACTTTAACAATCCAATTAAGTATTACACTTGTATACAAATATTGAAAGATTGAAGTTCGAAAATGAGAGGGTTTTTTGTAGTTGCATAACTAGTAATATCAATACCTCAGATGCTGCAAGCTACTTGAAAGTATCTACAGAGTTAAAAAATTAATTTTTATTGATACAATTAAAAATTTTCCTTTAAGTCTTTCCCAGTATTAAATGAGATACATACAATTCAACTTCTCATATCATGCATTTTTCCTAAATTGCTGCCAGTCAGATGCAACTCATCTCAAGTAATTTCTGCCATGGATGAATATGCTCATACTCTTGGGACTAAGACTACATATAAGAAGAACTTTGCAATGTTCCAATTACAGAAAACTTATGTCACACTATGTCATTCACTGAGTTATAATAACTCAATAAGTAGCAGATTTTCAAGAACAGGAGTATGATGCAGACTATGTTGATGCCACTGCTACTTGAAAGGACAAATACCTAGTAGAAAAAAATAGTTAAGCTCTTGATACAAACTAGTAAATCAGTCATTTTGAAAATATTTAAATAAAATTGTCTTGCATAGCTGTTTTTCAGTAAACATACTAACTATGTAATTTTGAAATTTGCTGTGGAAATAGAAAAAGGCCACAAAACCTTCTCATGAATATATGTGGTTTTCCCCTATGGATAATAGAGATTCATTAATTAAAACTCTTATTTTCCCATTTTCTTATGTGCAAGAGAATTCTGTGTTTTACTAAATACATAGTTTATTTTTCGTAAGGTGTGTGAAGGAAGTACTGTGCTTATTTACAGCACAGTTTAAGTGACAATCACACTAGATCTAATTTATCCATTCAAAATCCCAATGCTTCCTATCCTCATCTCTTTCCAACACACTATCTAGGATAAAAAAACTTATTTTGATGATTCAAACAGGAAGCCTATTGTATATATCACCTGAGACACAGTAAGATCATATTAAGAGTTCATATGCCAGTGTACAAGCATATGCACTGTTAAACAGTAAAAACAGAATTTAATTTAGTAGCATGGACATATACAGACTTTTCAAACAAACCAAGATTCTGAGTAAATCTCTTGTTGTATCATTCTGTTTCTAAGATATTTTGTGTTTGAGAAAAGCTCTTAGGTTGATGAATCCTGTGAGCCTTTTCATTTCACAAGGATATGTACTGGGGTTGGATTAAATGATATGCAGAGATCTCTTCCAACCCTAACTATTTTCTGATTCTGTGATTCTCTGGATATCCTGTAGTCTTCAGAGTTGCCAATAGCCTCTGCAAGCATTTATATGGTAATCCGTTCTAAAAGACTTCTGGCAAGATTCAACTGTGCATTCAGATCATCAACTAGCCATCTATAATATAAGTGTCTGAAAATGAGATGGGTATCTATTATGCTCAATAATGATTGAGTCGATGACATTGATGGAGCCTACAAGACAACTTTGCTGTCCTTAAATTAGATAATTAGTGGAAAGTACCAGTATTGTATACACAGGAGTTTAGTGTCATTTGAACTATCTTAAATTGTCTGCTGGCTGTTATGACAAAATATAAATAGGAGATCATTTTTTGTGGATTGATAGCTAGAGGCCAAACTTAGATGTACCCAGTGCTCAGGACACTGAATCCCTTTACTGAGAAATTCAGATGTGTGAAAATAGGCATTTAGTGCTATTTGTGTTGCCATATTTGCCTCAGTCTCCTACTGGAGCAAGTTTCAGATATCTCTTGCCTTTGATATTTGTAATCCCTTTATATATGACCCAGGATTCTTAGGGAGACTAGGTTCTCATGTGTGGGCAAGTAATTGCATTAACCGAGTCAGTCTCTGGATTCCTTTAAATGCATCATTTAAATTCACTGCCTATAAAGACAGTGTAAGTCTTTAGAACATATCCAGACACATCAGTATAAAAACGTAGGTGTCTGTCTCCCTAAGCCCTGTGCAGTTTAAACACTGTACACACCTAGATGTGACAAACTCACCTCAATGTGTCAGCATGTGAAGCAGAGGGCTCTGATCTTCCACCTGTCTTTCACAACCACCTGATGTGGATGGCCTTGGAAAAACATCTGACTGATGATGTTTCAATGACTCCATTAAGCCACACATGGTGTAGAACACACGGCTGCCAAATGGAAATATTTCTAACTAAGGAAAAAGAATAAGATCCATTCATATATATTTTAAGAGTACAAAAGAAATCATGCGTCTTTAACTGAAATATAATCTTCATTCATAGCCGTCCAAGAAATCTTGAAGGTTCATAAACATTAAGTTAAAGCTTAAACTTGTGGGGATAGAATTTGAACTCTGGATAAGACATAAGTTGTTCCATTAAAAAAAATTTAAAAAAATCTGAGCAAGTGATTTCTGCGATTCATACAGCTCTGGCAACTTTTGTGATAAGGTATGTATCAGAAAAGAAATAAATTAATCTAACATATCATAAACAAAAAACAGTCTTCACTTTAAATTTATTTAATTTTCTTGAGGAAGTTTTCTCATTTAAATATGTAAATGGGTATTATCTTCATTATTTATTATTCCTAAGCAACAACAGTCAACAATCAATAAAGTTATAAGCCTAGGGATGAAATGCTCTTGGTGTTTTAACAAATATGTATAATATGAAGAATTTACATTGTAGAACCCACAATATTTTCCACCCATACTAGGAAAACCAAATAATAAGTAAAAATGAAACAAAATAAATAAAAAACATAAACCCCTCTGTCACCTCCATTACCATTTTTATTGTCTAATAGTTACTACATTAGAGGAACATGATTATCCAATGAAACAATATTCACCAGTGAAATAAATAAGAGCATTCCCAAGTTGAAGGAACTGGCAGATTATGATCATTCATAGTTCAATTTTTTCATCCTATTGTGACAACTTCAAATGGAATCCTAAGCAGTTGTGCAGGGGAATTTTGAGTATTTTATGCATGTGGAAAGAAAGATAACAAATATTCAGACAAGTGTATTGATTTTCTTTTTGGTTTTATTTTTTTTTTCATTTGTTTTGGGTTTTTTACTTTATTTCACCAGCTCTGTAGCATTATGCCTATTTTATGTATCCAATTCTCACTTCATAGTTGCTGCCTTGGCCCCTTTGGGTCTTAGAAAAATCTTTTTTTTTCCCCAAGGAAATGTCAAAAATGCTGCCCTAAATTCAGTAATTATCAGAATTACTCGGAGGCTATTGAAAAAATAAATGCTTTAATTTAAAAAAATCAAAACAAAACAAAAAAAAACAAACCCAAACCAAAGCAAAACAAAAAAGAAATCCAACAAAACTAAAAACAAAGACAAACAAAAAAACCAAAACCAAAACCAAAACAAAAACAAAAACAAAAAAACATAAGCATGCTTCAGTCCATAGCCACCTAGAATCACAATACTGTTGGCTCCAAAGTGACCTTTCACTTCATTGGAGGTTCTAAGCTACCTTCTCTATAAAATGAGATGGACAAGACTGGCTTTCCATCCAGATGAAAATAGGATTATCCATTATGGGTTCCTAAGGTGAAAGATCATCTACCTTCATTAAATGAAGTTTTTTCAATCTTGTTTTAGAGTTGGTTAAATAAATAAAGATGAACAGATATCTGTTCTTCATCTTGTGAAGTGTTTCTGTAAAGTTTTTTTTCATAGACTTAAAAAATTGGCACCGAAAGGATAGGTCATAAGTGAATAAAGTAAACAGAAACTCATCAGTGAATCCTCATCTGAAGACTACCAAATAGGCATATTTCCTTTAAGTTATGCAGATTACAAGATGTATTTTTGAGTTGTGTCAATTTTACTAACTATTATGAATTACTTGCTTCTTCTTTAAACTACTTATTTTTTATTTCGTATAGTTGTTTGGTTTGTTTGGTTTTTTTATTTTTTATTTATTTGTTTGTTTTTTGCTTTTTACCCCCGAGATTTCGGCAATGTGTTAATTACAATCTGGAATGCAAAATACTTATGTGTGGCAGAATTTCATTGTGGTATTAAATAAAATGTTCTAAATTATGGATAAAGCTCCCATGTTCCTGGAGCCTCTTATTTGTGTTAATCAGCACCTTAAATCCTAGATGGGCTTGTCTCCTGCCAAAGATCAGATGTGTAAACAACGCTTTTAAGTTTTATTTAAAGCTGCACAATGTCATTTTGGATATGTCTGAAGACTGGTTTTTAAGTGATTCACAGTTCAGTGTGTCAGCTTTTTATGGCATGAGGAAGTCTAGCTACTGGTTACATAGTCTTAAAAATAAGATAGTTAATTGGACTTAATTTCTCCAAATGACTTCTTCTTTTAATGTTTCCAATTAACATATGATTTTGTTTTCCTACACAGAATAAATGAAGTAGAGGAAGCAGGAGGGATCTTATCTGGGTTTATTTCAGATCCTCAGGCCAAATATTGAGTTGCTACCAAAAACTATCTTTGCAGTGAACTCTGATGCATTTCCAATTCAAATCAACACAGATTTTCATCCTTATGGGCTTTTGTAAACTGATATTTATGTTTCTGTGTGATGCAGTGTAAAGCCACAGAGATTTTGCCATCCAGCTCCCATGACTAAATGCATCCTTCTCACCAGAACTGGAAAGCACTTGGTATTTAAACCCATGAAAATACAGTATATGAAAAAAATGAAATTAAGAACCTTGATTATTAATGACAAGTACTCAGTTGCTTACAGTTAATTAGCACAGCTGATGAACAGACCATAACCAAATAGACAGGCAGGGTAGGTCCTTTTCTTTCTCAGTGTGGAGGCCATGTAGTGAAGAGAAACTTAACACCTACAGCTTTAAATCTTCAATTCTCTTTGTTCTCTGCTGCCCTGCTGCAGCACAGGCTCCAAATTTATTTCTGGCATCTCACCGCAGTTTATCTCTTTTTCTCCATTCACTCCATTATAGTGAGTGTTACTAAGAAGTTTCAGAGGAGCCATAGGTGAACTGACTTAAGAAAATGAGTGATTTCATTGACATGTCTACAAAGTAATAGATAAACTCATTCATGTAGCTCTGACAAATCTGTCCTTTACAGGAGCAAACTGTTATGAAACTACAACAAAATATTTTATGCCTACTAATTCTTCCTATTAATAGGTAAATATCTACATTTTGCAGAGCCAATAGAGCACCAGACACCATTTTTCAGTTGCTTGGGAAGGCAAATGCCATAATCACAAGTATTGATCCTTCCTCCTCTCCCTTCCTTATTGTGTTCATTGCAGAATGCAATATCACATGTCAAGGAACATCCCTTTGTTCAGTTATGGCCAGCTATTCAGGTTGCATTCCTTCGAAAAGTCTCACCCCCTGCCAACTTACTTTTGGGCTGGGAAGGGAGAAAAAGTGAAAGACTTGCTGTGCAAGAATAATTCAGCAAAATACAAAACAAATCATGTTATCAACACCAATTTAGCCACAAATACAAAGCATAGCAATGTATGGGCTTCTATGTAAAAAGGTGTCTTAATCCAAGCCAATCCCAGTATATTTACTAAATGGTAAAGTTTTGGCTTTAGCAAAGCTACACAGGAACAAATGCTGACTATATGCTCATCCACAAATGGAAATCTTACTTATGGCACTGAAAAGAAAAAAAAATTGTTTTAACCATTTTAACAAGAAGATATATTCAAAGTTTCTATTTGCAGTTTCATTTTATCTAATGCACCATCTTACAGAAACATTTCTTGATTTCTTGATCTTTGCAGGTAAATATTTTTCAGGAACATATTTTACCATATTGAATGAATGACATGCTCTTTTAAATGTTATGGAAATGTGCTAAAATCAAGAAATCAGGAAAACAAATATATACAGCTTTAATAAATGTAGGAACTATGCTCTGGTTATAGAAATAGATATAAATACTTCATTACACAAATAACATTAAACTTGGACCATGATGGATACTGTAACTAATTAAACTGTATGTTGAGGTAATATATTGCATTGGATATGGAAACATTTAGATGAAAACGTCTTAAATGGATTGGGTAATAGGTAATGTAGTCCATCTTTCGAAAGCATGATAATGAAAAGGACTCATTGAGACAGATGAGGTTGTCGTGCAGAGTTTAGCATTTGTATATATATCAGTATAAATTCTTAGATGGGTTTTTGTTTTTATTTGTTTCAGTGACTTGAATGGTATTACTCAGACAAGCATGTAGGTGTATTTTAGACAGGAATACTTCTTATAAGAAGTTTTGAATCTATTCAATTTTTAAATAATTTTTTAAAATTGAATTAAAAACAAAACATGAAAAAAATAATTTCTGATCCTTATATTTTAAATCACATTTCTTTCCACCAATTTCTTTCAGTCTCCATTTTCTCTCTGAATACATTGCAATCTCACCTACTGTTTTGTTTTCTCACTTTTATGATTTTTCTTTCAGATAGTATTTAATTACAAAATCCTTAATTTTTAATAAAGATGTTTAATTTATTTTAAATTACAAAAGAGAAATGGAAATATTAAAGATATATACAGAAAAAGATAGATGAATCCCAAATATTACACCTTTTGCTGCTTAGAGTGACAGATGCATTGATGCAGATAAAGAAAACAAAGAACTAAAAAGGAAAAGTAATAGGTAAAAGGAAATGAAGAAAATTAATAAATATATTTATCATGCATCAAATGCATCACAAGCTGCAAGTGCATTGAATATGCATTTGATCTCATTTTAGAATTGTATCTCCTCATTTCATAAGCTCTTTTCACAATCAAAATACATACAGTGGAAAGTGTTTATAACCTCTGAATATATTTTTTAATATAGATAAATGGATAATGCATCTGTATAAATACATAATACAGATAAATACAATATGCATTTGTATAAAATAACCTCCATCCTTTATCACAAATTACCCTATCAGGGTTAATTATGACAAATTTTTGATCTTTAACCTGGTCCAAGACATGACTGAATATCTGAATGAACTCAGATGAGTCACTGTATAGTGTAAGCAAAATGTTAGGACCTAGAACAACAGAAAAAGGTAAATAAACTTCAACTGAGTTACTGAATGGAGACAATTATCAAAGGGGTCTACAGGCATCCAGGAAAATGAAGAATTAGGAATCTAAAAATCCAGAAGTTTTCAAAATATATTAGGAGCACAGGAAATCTCAGAAATAACACAGTGTTGAAATAAGACAGAGGGGGCAATATTTTATACCATTATTAGGGAAGTGTAGAAATTAGAAGAGCTAGAAATTTTCAAGAAATAATTTGTATATATTTGGAAGGATACGGGAACACATCATATAAAAATGATGAAGCACTTTCTTTTCCTGTAGTAAAGGAATGTAATATTCTAACAGGAATGTATAGGGGATAAACAATTTAAAATCATCAGGTTTTGTTAGCTTGCATGTGAGACTTACAAAAAAGCTGAATGAGAAGATATGGGGTTTCCTAAAATGTGTTTTTAATAAATGTTGCTGTGCTACAGAAATTTCATTAAACAGACATCCAAGTAATGTTATGCAAAATATTCAGGGAGATCAAACAGGCTGATTCAGGTAGTAGAAACATTAATATGTGAATTAGTAAAAATAACTAAAGAATGCTACACTGTAGCTTAATGTCAATGTTACTTAAAATACTAGTATAGAATAAATTATTATCAATGCAATGTGCATATCACAAAACCTGAAAGAAATGTTCTCAGAATATAGAGTAAGTATCTAAAATTTTCTTAAAAAAATAAAGTTTTTGTGGAAAACTGTGAAATATTCTGTGAAATATGGGAACTTAAAAATGATGTGTGGTATAGATGGACTGGTGTCATTCATATTTTCATAAGTTTTGAGAAAGTGACTCTAAGTGCATTGCTCTTGATTTCTCGAAACACTGAGATGTTGTGAGACACTGGAGAAAATTATTACTGGCTCAAAACAACTGATGTATGTGTGGGTGTGGGTGTGGGTGTGGGTGGATGTGCAGGCAGGATGAGTTTTGCAAAAAGAGCTAGATTTTTTTTAAGTCAATGCTTTGAGAAATGCTTTATTTTGATTTATTGCTGCTTTAAAATTTGCCAAGTACTTTGTTACACCATAATGCTCTAAAATTTACAGGTAAAAGTTTGTGGTTCAACCTACTGAGAACATTATTGGGTTCTTTGTTCCTCCTCAGGGAATTGAAGTACCTTAAGCCCCTCTTAAAAAAAATTCACCAAGCGAGTATGGAAGTACAGAAGGTAAAGGAAGGACTTAACAATCATGGAAGAAAGGGAGTCAAGCCAGATGAAGAGCAGTTTAATGGAGGTAGTAAAGTATGGCGATTATGTGCTTTTGAGAGGGGAAAAAGAGGAGGATTGGATAAAGTAATACTATTGTCAGTGCAATATAATTACAGAAAAAGAGAACCAACACTGGCCAAAGAAAAACAACTGAGCAGTAAGTAGGCTGAGGAAGTAGCACTGGTCATGCTACAAAAATTATGGTGGAAAGTGTTATCAGTTCCTAAAATGTCAGTAATATAATTTGAAATCCTAATGGAAAATATTATTTAAAAGACAATAGAACATCATATCTCTGTGGTTTGGAGGAATTATTTTTTTTAAGTGCAATATATTTTACAATGAATCAAAGGAATATTATTTGTAGATCAGCAATAATTATACAAAGTAAAGTACTGTTTTCTTAAAATATGTGTATGATAAGCTGAAGTTTCCTAATATAATGTAGCAGATACATGAAAAATAATAGTTTCATGTATTCTTCTTTGTATAAAAAAGAAATTAATTGGTCGATAACTACATCATCTATCTATCTATCTATCTATCTATCTATCTATCTATCTATCTGAAAACAAAAGAGAATTCTTAAAGGACTAGTTACTCAGATATTGACTGTTCTTTAGTTACATTGACAATATGAGTTGACTTACATCAAGATAAAAGTAATACCAACATGAAAAAAGAGATTAATTTCAAGGTACTGGTCTGTATCATCTTACTTTTGTTCAATGACATCTGAAGGCAGTTTCTAAGATGAAGTTAAATGACAATATATGGCAAGACAAGCAGCTAAATGTTCTCACGCTTCTGGTCCCCTGCTAGTCATCAGCCATTGAAGATATTGATTACAGAGGAGAATGATGCACATTGCTAGCAAACCTGACAGCAGCAGTTGAACACATCATTCAGTACTGAATAACATAGAGCTACTTGTCAAAGCAGAAAATGTTTCTGTCCACAGAGTCATGACAATGATTATCTTTTTCATGAATTTTAAGAACAATGAATATCTTAAATCTCTGTCAGAAATACTTTGGTGAACCAAAACACGTTTAAGGATGACAGATGTTTCTGACCACAGCAGCTTTCAGATAACATTAGGAATTGATAAAAGAAAATTTTCAGATTTCATTATGACATATTATCTTGTAGTTTGCAAACCAACATAGAGAAAACTACTTAGAAATGCCCTTATTTAATGTCCAGTGGGTGTTTAATCCAATTAATGTTAGTCTCTGTCCCTTTCATAATGAAATGAGTTTTGCTTTCAATATAAGAAATGTCTTATTTCTTCAGAAGATTTTTTTAGTATCAGTTTCTTAATTGTCATTTACTCTTGCTATTATCCTATTATTGGAAGATTTAAATAAAACAAATTTTCTCTGCATTGTTTTACTCTCAGGCAAAATACAAAATATTCAAGACACAGAATGTGGTACTCAGAGCATTGTAGAACTACTTGACTCAGCTTATCATCTTAGCATTATTTCAGATACCATTAAATCAGGCTAAGGTTAGCAGGTTAACAATACATCACCATTACTTCAGTTTTCAATGAACAGAAAAATACTTCCCAGCATCTAATGGAGCTCTTTCTTTTCTATTTCCAAAACATATGAAATCCCTGATCTCTGACCATTTACTTTTATTTACTGCATTTAGAACAAAAAGTGAAACTAACCTTTTAGCATCCTGATATTTTTTAAAGACCTTCTCTTTTTAAAGGAAAGAAAAGAGCTTTATTTCAATTACATGACAATGTTTTTTAAAAATAATGTTGCGTCAAACATATTGTCATTAAACTCCTTAAGTAGGTAAGCTTTCCATGCCTTCTGCCCTACAAAACAGAGATGAGGGGAGAGAGAAAAATGTCATTTGTTTAACATTCTTTTTGGCTTTTTGTAATGAAAATTTGTCCACCCAGAAAAAAAAAAAAGAAGAAAATAGGTAAAAATAGTTAATTGTTTGAGAAATAGACATTATGTGTCTCTTGCTGTAATGCAGTATTCAAACTAATAAATGGGGTTACAAAAAAATAAAAAAAGAGTTTTAGGAACGTGGCAGAACTTCAAGTAATAGAAATGTTAAATACATTAACACAATAATTATGCAAGGTATTTACCTCAATTCAGTAGCTTGTTTCATTAGACTTGAATAGTCAGTGACAACTTCACAACGTAGTAATCAGTCATCAATCTATTGATTAATCACATCAGTGGCACAAAAATTATTCCTTTTCCTCCCCTTGCGCTCATCATGTGAGCAAGCATGTCCCAGGAAAAAGTAGGTGGAAAACAACATCAAAAACAATCTAGTATGTAGGTGGTTTATTCCTAATAATATAGACATTTCATTTTCAGTGAAAATGAAGAATCAAGTACTTACTGGAAAATTTGTCTCTTTTAATGAGTAACACATGATGTGTACCTTGGAGAAATTAATTCATATATATAAGTTCAAAATAATTTCCGACATTGTTATAGCAAGCCTGTATTTGCTTTCTTACTTGAAGAAATTTGTGGAAAAGATCTACAGTGGTGTCTCCTCAGAATAAAAGTTTTTCAAAGAAAATAAAATACAGTTTTTACCTCATAATAAGGTATTGACTCTAACATCTCAAAGAGTTAAGTATGAAAAAGCTAATGAAACTTAAGTAACCTTACTACTTTTCCTACCAAAATTTCAAACACATAGCATGTCTTACTGCTTCAATTTGATTCTTTTCCTAAAGATAGTTAGTAGTTAGGAAGCCATAAAACATATCTACCTTATGTTTGTTATAAAATTTGTTCTTTACATAGTGAAATTAATGTAAAATCTTTACTGGATTTACCATATTTGAATGATCTAAACATTGGGCACAAAGATAATAAAAACTCTTGATGTAGTTTATTTAGCTTCAGAAAAAAAAATAAGTGTTCTGTTCAAAAGCTAAAATTATTTTTTTTAAAATAATGTTGAGTGTTTGCCCAAAACTAACAGAGATATTAAACTTATTTAAAGTTCAGAGCAAGTCTTTGTAAACTACAAAATGGACTATTTCCTCCTGAAGTTTTAAGAATAAAAATTATGTGGTTTACATCATGAGAGCATTAGTTAATGTTGTTATAAATAGTAAGGAGGTTATAAAAGCAGAGCAGACATGGATAGATTCTTCATATGCTATATTTATGTCTTCTGATGTATCATTATTGTAAGAAAAATAATGGTATGAGTTGTCTGCCAAGGTGACTTAATATGCAAAGGGCTAGTTTAATAAAAGCTCCCAGTGGTTCAAGAATTAAATCAAAGAAAGGAATTTGTTTGACTTAAAATTAAATTTATGAATAACACCTATCAGAGGCAATGAAATACATTATTAACTTTAATGTTGTGAGTGAAAAATAACTACCCATTGAAAAACAAGTCACTTTGAAATAGTAAGGCTTGTTACAAATTTGAAATTTTGATAGGAAAAGTAGTTAGATACCGTAGATATGTTCTTGCAGTAGTTGTACTAATGGTTCAAGGCAGAGAAGGTTACTGTTTTATTATCTGTTTGGATCTTTTCTAGTTATTGAAGACTACAGATGGTAGGTCAATAAAAACAATCTCTTCTAAGAAGACTTAGTGATGACACTAGAAATGTTCATTTTAGTGTGACATGATTTTGTATGTTGTGTAAGTTACTGGTGTCTATTTATTTATCATCATCATCATATTATTAGTGATTTTTTCTAAATATGTGGGTTTTTTAAAAAATTATTAATTCATATTAAAAAAGTATAATCTGAGGGTGTAGAACAAATACAGAGCAAAACAAGATTAAATAATTTAAATCAAGCACATCCATAAAAACTCTGAAGAACCTAATATCTATGTGAGATGTTGTCTTCTGGACTGCAATTGCAAATGAAGAGCTGCAATTAGATGTCACAATATAGCAATGTCCAAAAGGTGTTAATATTTACCAGTAAATCAATAAAATCATGCAGTATATGACTAACATTTTCCCAAATATTTGTTATGTTTCTGGAGTCCATAATATCCATGGATGGAACTACCTTTTAGGCAGTATTTTCATTAAAGTGTTTTCATAAATGTTTTCATTAAAAAATATTTTTTTTCTGGCTGCCTTACATTTAAATCAGCAAGACCTGTTGGACCTTTATATGGGTCCTCCTTTAGCTGGTTACAGAAGCAGACAAAAACTCACATAGAGAGTACTCAGCATGAACAACCACTGAAGTCCTGTGAGAAGCTGCCAGAACCTTCCCCCATGTCTGACAGAGCCAATTCCAGTTTGCTCTCCAAGATGAGCATGTCACTGGCCAAGCCTGAACCTATCAGTGCTTCTGGAATAACAGATTCAGAAGAGGGAAAAAGTTTCTGGTCAAGATCAAATTACAGCTGGAGAGAGGAGTGTGAACATGTGAGAGAAACTTCTCTGCAAACACCAAGGTCAGCAAAGAAGAAGGAGGTGTTCCAGATGCTGAAGCAGTGATTCCTCTGCAGCCCCGGTGCAGACCATAGAATCATAGAATTTCACAGAATCACTAGGTTGGAAGAGACCTTCAAGATCATCGAGTCCAACCCATGCCCTAACACCTCAACTAGACCATGGCAACAAGTGCCACATCCAGTCTTTTTTAAACACATCCAGGGATGGTAACTCCACCACCTCCCTAGGCAGATCATTCCAGTGCTTTATCACCCTTTCTGTAAAACTTTTCCTAATATCCAACCAATATCTCCCTTGGTGCAGCTTAAGACTGTGTCCTCTGGTTCTGTCAGATGCTGCCTGCAGAAAGAGACTGACCCCCACCTGGCTACAGCCACCTTTCAGGGAGTTGCAGAGAGTTATAAGGTCACCCTGAGTCTCCTTTTCTCCAGGCTGAACACCCCCAGCTCCCTCAGCCATTCCTCCAAGCCCCTCTCCAGCCTCGTTGCCCCCTCTGGACACACTCAAGCGTCTCAAGGTCCTTCCTAAACTGAGGGGACATAAATGGACACAGCACTCAAGGTGTGACCTCACCAGTGCCGAGTACAGGGGAAGAATGACCTCCCTGCTCCTGGTGGCCACACTATTGCTGATCTAGGCCAGGGGCCATTGGCCTTCTTGGCCACTAGGACACACTGCTGGATCGTGGTCAGCCAGCTGCTGACCAGAACCCCCAGGTCCCTTTCTGCCTGGGCACTGTCCAGCCACACCATCCCCAGGCTATAACACTGCAGGGGGTTATTGTGGCCAAAATGCAGGACTTGGCACTGGGACTTATTAAACTTCATCCTATTGGACTCCGCTCATCCATCCAAGAATTCCAGGTCTCTCTGCAGAGCCCTCCTACCCTACAACAGATCGACACACACCATGCTGAAGCAGCTATGGCCCTGCAGCCCATGAAGGGCCAGAGTGGAGCAGAGATTCACCTGCAGCCTGAGGACCCACAGCAGAGTATTTGGAAGCTGTGATCCTTGGGGAAGACCATGCAAGGCTCCAGGTAGGACCTGTGGACCCTTGGAGAGAGGAGCCCACACTGGAGCAGGTCTTCTGGCAGGACTTGTGACCCACCCTGGAGCAGCCTGTTCCTGAAGGACTGCACCCTGTGGAATTGACCCATACTAGAGAAGTTTGTGAAGGAACAGCATTGAAGAAGCTCATTGTCTCCTCAAGTGAAGAGCAGAAGAAAAGTGTGAGGAGTCCTCCTCCTGAGAAGGAAGCAGAGGCACAGAAAACCTGTGTTGAGCTAAACACAGCCCTCATTCCCCATCCTCCTGGGCTGCTCAGAGGAGGAAGAGAATTTGAAAGTAAAGCCCAGAAAAAAGGGAGGAGTGGGTTGAAGGTGATTCTTAAGGTTTGTTTTTAGTTCTTGTTACCTTACTCTGATTTGACTGGTAATAAATTAAACTAATTTCCCCAAACCAAGTCTGTTTTGTTTGTGATAGTAATTGCTGAGTGATCTCTCCCAGTGCATATGTCAACCCATGAGACTTTATTTGTGTATTCTCTCCCTTGTCCAGCTGAGAAGCGGAGTGATAGAGCATTTTTGGTGGGCACCCTGGTGTCCAGCCAGGGTCATCCTACTCTACTGCAATGCATCAGTACACTTACAACACTGTGTACAATTATATGTATTGATAAGTTGTAGAAGACTTTTCTAACCTGTTGTAATCAGTCTCCAAATAATGCAGTGAAACCAAGTTTATTTTGCAATGCATCCATGTAAACCCTTGTGTTTGTTTGAGCTAATTATGTGCTCTGTGTTTTCTTTTATGAGAGCATTGTACCATTGTTTTTCCATGACTACATTTTTATCACATCTAGGACATTATGTGTTTTTTTCATCACAATTAATTACTATTAATTTAATAGCTTTACAGGCTTTGGTAATTTTATTTTTTATCAAGAGTACACACTGAGTCACAAAAAAGGCCATAGAACTTATCTGCCATAAAATTAAAGACATTTGAAATCAACAAATTTTCAAGTTCATTGAACTGATATAATCAGGCTGTGTTTCATGGAAAATACTTTCACACCACTGAAATAAAGCAGAGGTCGGTATTGATTTTAAAAGGTTTTGTGCCACCTTCTGCATCACAAAACTTTGAGATTACACTGTGAACAAATGAATATAAATATAGACATCTCTGTTACAGTTCGGGGATATAACATCGCTGGTTTACTAGATTATTAGATATGAGATATAATTGTCTCTAATCTTGTAAAATATTTGAAGACTGTTACTTTTCAAAGAAGCCTTTGGCAAAAAGCTCTGATAAAAGTCAAGTCTCCATTTATCTTGTATTAAGAGTGGAAAGCTGTCCTTTTCATTTCAAGGAGTTAATTCACAGGAATTCATTTCTTGGAAATGTTACTGTCTTTTACTCTGGATTTCTCAGTACTAGATCTAAGTACTGGTTCTTGAAGTTCAATGCTGTGTTAGAGATGAAGAATCAAGTGTATTGCAAAGTCCTACACTTTGGTATCTAAGTGTGTCTGCATGTAGGTATGTCTTTATTTCAGAGAAAGGGTATGAAAAGATGTGGAATATATTTCACATCAGATGATATATAGTCAACCACTGTTGCCTCCAACAATAAGGTCAATGACAGAATGCACTGACATTTATTCACCTTTAGCAGTTCTGTTATTTTCATGTATTTGCCTTCCAGGAAAATATTTCCAAATTAAAAAGCTTATAATTTTAAAGGTGATAATTCCTCAGCTATTCCACTCTTCAAGATTTCCCCCCAAACTATGAAGTGTTCTTCCACCCTTTACATTAATGTATGTTTTCCCTGCAGAAAATCAAATAATTTTCAATTGTTATGGGATTTGTGAAAGAATGCTAGAGAGAATCTCAAAGTGTAGGTGCAATATAATTGCTCTTCCAGTGTGCTGCAGTGCTGGGTTTGGTGATGGCATGTGCTTAGCACAATAGTGAAATATGATTCAGTGATATTTTACCAGGATTTTAGGGTTCTGGTAGGGATGGGACTACACTGTCCCTAAAGATCATGTGAAATGAAAGTGTAATATTATGGGAAACAAAATGAGTGACAGACTGTGATAATCAAGATTTACTCACTTAACAAGATTTTATTTGGAGAAAAGTTGTGTACACATGATCACATGCAGGTTTAATTTTTGCTCCTTGAGTGAAGAAGTATTCCTGGAATTCTATGTAGAATTATTGTGATAAAAAGGATTTGTTGCAAGACATTGTATCTTCAACCCCAGTGGGCACTTAGAAAGTTCATGTAATCATGTGAATAAAGAAAATGCATTGTTAAGTTCCATGGCTCAACAATGCTGTGACAATCAACAAACTCATGAAAACTGTGTCTTAAAAAAATTTACAAAACAGGAAAACATTTTGTTTTCTTCTCATTTCTAAGGTCAGTTATCTATAACCCTGGACTCACTCTATAAAGACAAACTGAAGCTCTAACCTACTTATTTGATTAAAGAGGTAACAGCTTTTATTGAAAATAGCTAACATGGGATTGTCAGGATTTGATGTAATTTTGATACATATGACATGTGGAGAAAATGAAAAAGTAACAGTGGAGCATTTTTATATTTATGACATAGAAAGCTAGAATACTTTAAACTTTTTTATCTCAATATTTAGCTATCCCACTGGAAAATCATTATTCTATGTGTCAGTTAATATTGCATAGTAAATATTAACTGAATAGGTGGAGAAAGAATAATACTCAAGGACATTCCACAATATCAATTCATTGTAGTTTCTTTGGAAATAAGGATGATGGAAATCATGAAGTTTAGATAGATTTTTGAAGGATGAAATATGACTTTCTGATTAATTTTAACTTTTTAGACAAACAATAATGTTCAAAGACTGTGTTTAGGGCAAACGAAACTCTGCAAAATAAATTGTGCTCAGTTTTTTATTGAGGTTCTCAGGGTAGATATTTGACATTATGTAGTAAGGTCTGTATACAGTTCAGGATTAGAATCACTGGACCTTTTTAGACCTAAAAGAAAAAGAAGCCTTAAGGCACACACTTCTAATCTTAAGAGGAATTCCAGTTCGTAGAGGTAAGACGAAAATGCAGCTCAGAAAAAAACAGATCCTTCTCTCCTAAAGTGACACAACTGAGCAATCAGAATGAAATGAAACTCCTCTAGGCAAAAATATGAAGCTCTGGAAGAAACACTAATGTTTCTCAATTACACTTCTGCAAAGGCCATCCAATGGAAATGGATTGCAGAATAATACAGAGTGAACCTACTAACTGGAAATATTTCATCTTTTTTTGTATGGGGCAATGCCAGTGTTTAGATCTAATGGTAATTTACCTAAAAATAAGATTTTTTTTTTTCTTATTTTTGTACAATATGTTTGCTCCCTCGGATGCTAACTTCATGTAAGGAAGGGGAAATTCTTGAGTCTAATTTTGAGTCTATTCGTATCAATAATTCAAAACCTTTTAATAACCGAAACACTTTTTCATTGGATTTAGAAGAAAAAGAAAAGCCATTTTCACACTTCACCTGAGAATGAAGATGGAGTCATCTTCCTCTCAGAGGTGTCTCTTTCGAATTACAAACACATGAAACTAGAACAGAGACATAACATTACCTGTGCAATTTAGTGATTTATAATAGATTGGAATGCTTTGACTTCATTATTCTCTCTCAAATGAAATTAGAATCACAGTATAAAGAAGCAGTGCCTTTTAACTTCAGCATACATTGTTTGCAGACATTGTTCATAAAATAACCAGAAAGAATAAAAGTAAATTTAGATGAAGAACAGATTCATTGATAGAAGCTCTGAATTTCTCTAAATTTTGCTGAAACATCTGCATAAACCTAAGAAGAAATATATCCCTCCTGCTCCTGTGCAGGCTACTTGGCATAGCAGAAAACCCTCTGAGCTCTGCATCCCTGCACTTCAGTCCCTAATGTGTGGCAGTGTGATGCCTCTGTGAAAGCCAGAGCAGCATGAATTTTGAGCTAGCTGAGCCAGTGTCTGAGCTTATTTGAGCTCTGAGATTGCTGTGAGAACAACCAGCAAAGCCTGCAGATACCATGGCTACCAGCAGACAGTCAGCAGGTATAATTGGCTACTCTGAACTGTAGAGGCTTATATGTTAGCTCATTCACTACAATATAGAATAAGCTCCAGCACTCTAGCTGTTTTAATTAGAGGGCGAAGGAAAATTCTGGCTGCTTTTAGATACATACAGTAGAACTTTCTCTCCCTGGTGAAGTAATATATGCTAAAGTATTAGACACTTTTCATAGGAATGACATTTAAATGAGGAAGACTATGTTTAATATGAGTTGAGAAAGCAATGCCTAAAACAAAATCACCAACATGCTCTGAAAAAAATTGTCCTTGTCATCTCAGTCCTGTTTTAAAATAAATACTGAGCACGCTCCTACTAAGTTTTTCTTTTCAGTTCTTCAAATATATTTTTTTCAGTTTCAAACCATTGCTCAAACTTTACTTCCATCACCCTCAAAAAAAATCAAGCAAATCAAGCTGATTTTTACCCCATTTGTTTGCTGTATTTTTTGTTAATTTTAGAATTTTGCTGCAGTGGCAATTTTTTTTTAAGCAATGGACAAAACTCTTTCCTTCCACTGGTATGCTTTTATCTGAGCTTTTTGTTTTCCTTTCACTTCACTCTTGTAGCTTGTTTTTCTTATTTTTCACAACGTTTATTTGAAGCTGTTCCTCATATTTTTTGGTGTAGATAAATTCCTTCAGATTAAAGAGCAAATATAAACAAATAGCATTTTGTCTTAGTATATAATCGGCTCTAGGTACATAGAGTTTACTACTAGTAGTATTTTTACAAGTTTTATTCAAGTATAAAAGTGTGTACTGATTAAAAGTCTTAATTTGCATTTAAGAACATGTGAAAATTCTCTAGACCACAATTAAAAAGTATAAATATAAATCAAAGCCTAAACAGTGATGTGGTTATATTAAAACTCTTAGCAAGTTTAACAACAGCCAGAATTTTTATATTAAACTATTAATTTTTTAATTGGATGTTAACAAACCAAGTTAATGTGTTTGCCAGAAATTGTTTAGCTTTTCTTAATTCAAAATTTGTGAAAAGGAGCAGTAAGATAAATGTGCTTTTATTTTTTCTCATATATCAAATTGATGGCAGTATTCTTGCCTAAGTAGTCTAAATAACAATATTTATGTTTTGAAAAAGATATCTGTATCTACTATTATAGGAATCACTTAATATATACTGATCTTGAATTCTAATGCAACCCTGTCTCCATGAAAAAGTAACATTAGAATTACATATAATATA
>VXBI01007920.1:358382-380917 GCA_013397375.1 Toxostoma redivivum | reverse complement strand
AATTACATATAATATAAAAATATAATATAATATAATATAATATAATATAATTAATATAATACAATTAATATAATACAATTAATATAATATATAATATATAAATATACAAAGTCCATTTTTGGCAGTCATATAATTTAAAAGCTATAATTAAATATCATAATCAAAATTAGTCTCATCATGTTTTCTTTTTCTTCTGTGGAAGTGTGGTAATTGGGAAAAATGATGTGCAATTTTTAATACCACTACATCTGGGAAATCAAAATTTCCATTATGTAAGAAAATTATTCGATTTTACTTTAATTCTACTTGGATAAATTGTAACTCAGAATCTTTCTGCAGAACAAGTTGATAAATTATTTAAAACCTAAATTCCCATTGTTTGAACATCTTTTTTAAGGATAAAAATCAACATTCTTACTAAGTACTTTTCTCTCTGATAAGAAGAAAAAAATATAAAAAAGAGAAAACATACATAAATACCACTTTTTCTTCAGGGAATGGCTCTTAAGGTAAATGCACCCTGAGAACTCTTTACTTGTGTGCATTTATACAGGATCCTTTTGAAATTGTTGAAGTTTGCCCTCTGAAGTCTTACTTTGATTACCAGCCTTTTCATTTATGGTTCTCTCTGCAATAAAAACTCGTGAGAAATTTTTAAAGAACAGGGTTAAGTTCAGAAGGTTAAAAATCCTTTCTACATTTGTCTTATAACCAGTTTTATTCCTTGTCACAACTCTGTAGAGTGTTGGTCTGTTTGCATCAGAAGACAATTGTTTTTAGTAACCTTCTCCCATGGGTTCGTCAGTCTCTCATATTCAGTGCTTTAGAAAGAGGATTTCATTTACTGTAAAGCTTTTTATAGTACAGGATAATTCATTTTTTATTAAAAATGCAGGGAATTCAAATACATTAGAATATTGTATCTCCCAAAGGGACAATAAGTGTGTTCTGTGGTGTTCTAACACCACTGAGTAGCATTACAGTGCAACCATTGAACTAGTTATTTTCAATCCAGGTGAGGTTCTTACCAAGCTGAGTGGTGGTATTGACACATCTGAAGGACAGGATGCCATCCAGAGGGACCTGGACAAGCCCAGGAAATAGCCAATGAAGTTTAATAATGGTGCTGCACCTGGGTCAGAGCAATCCTGTTACCAACACAAGCTGGAGGATGAACAGATCGAGAGCAGCCCTGCTGAGAAGGACTTGGGGGTGCTGGTCAGTGAGGGGCTGGACATGAGCTGCTAATGTGCACTTGGAGCCCACAGAGCCAGCTGTGTCCCAGGCTGCATCCAGAGCAGCGTGGGCAGCAGGGGAGGGAGGGGATTCTGCCCCTCTGCGCTGCTCTGTGACACCCCACCTGCAGTGCTGCATCAGCTCTGGAGTCCCAGCACAGGAACAACATGGACCTGTTGGAGTGAGTCCAGAGATGGCCACCAAGGTGATCTCCTCTTGTATGAGAAAAGGTTGAGAAAATTGGTTTTGTTCAACCTGGAAAAGGCTAGGGGGGTGACATAATCACAGCCTTCCAGTACCCGAAGGGAATACACAAGAAAGAAAGAAAGGGAGGGACTTTTTAGAAGAGCACGTAGTGACAGAACAAGAGGGAACAGATTTGAACTAAAAGACAGTAGGTTTTGATTAGATATTAGGAGGAAGCTCTTCACTGTGGGGTAGTGAGGCACTGGAACAGACTGCCCAAAGAAGTTGTGGCTGTCCCACCCCTAGTAGTATTAAGAGCCAGGCTAGAAGGACATGTGAGCAATCTGGTCTACTGAAAAGTGTCCCTGCCCATGGCAAGGGGGTTGGAACTAAATTATCTTCAAGATCTTTTCCAATCTGAACCATTCTTTGAGTCTGTGATTCTATGATAAATACACTGCTGTAATGTTTTCAGGCATACTATACACACGCTATCTCTAAAATATAATGTAGCTCATTATTTCTGTTGGTTATACAACTACCACCAGTAGCATGAGGAAAAAATTGTCTAAATTTTCTATTTTACTATTTCTTCTCAGTTCTGTATTACTGATTCTACATATTTTCTTCCTCTGTTACATCATTTTGTTGGATAGTGCAATTTACCTAGAAGTAAAGATAATGTAAGGCAATTCAGAGAGATGTGACTGAATGCTCAGCTTGCTGCATACAAATAGGGTCAAGAAGGGGGTTGTGTCTTTGGCTGCTTCGCCTCCTACAGTTCCTCTACTGTATCAGCATACAAATTCATTTTACCTGAAGGAAATTGATTTGTCATGGATTTATTGCGTATGTTTATCCATAAATATGGGCAGTGTGTACCAAATAGTACAGCAAAATAACTTACCAAGTCCTATCAATTTGTACTGAAAGCATCCAATCAATACTTCCCTGTTTATGTTGTGGCTCTTCTACAGGCTTTGTGTGGGTAGATGTTATGTGGCACAGGAACCTGTAGGGTGGTAGGGTGGCTACGATGGAGTACTCCCATTTTCCAACAACATGTTTTGCACACATAAACTGCCTAGGCAGTAAGAATGACTGCCAGTGAATAGTTCTTCTTAGGTATTCTTTTCCATCTATTTAATTTTTGCTTATTGTCACTTATTTTACTGAGTACTTTTCTAACATGCTTTCTTACTAGCATGGCTTTTCCCTGAAAATAACGTCTTTGACCTCTTAATTGGTGTCCTGAGGATTAAATAAAATCACTGAAAAATTTAAATTTGAAAATCCTTGCTTAAATGCTCTGGAGTGTGAACATTTTATTAACTAAACCCCTGAGCATATTATTATATTTATTTCGTTCATACACTGCTACTCTCCACTAATGAAAGAGTAATTTTGTATATATTTAATATAAAATAAAAGAACACTGCCATGAGGAATTTATCATTGAAATTCAACAGACTGTATGGAAAAATGCAAGAGATTTTTGTGGTTCTGGTCAGTAACTTGACTGCATTTAATAGTTATGCAATGGGAAGATAGACCTATCTGCAATATACTTTATGTTAACACACCTCTGTTTTAGATTTCTGACAGTTCTATTCTTATTTCCACTCTTAGAAGAGTGAATATTAATGAAAATAGAAGGACAGAGGAAAGTTCAAAATAGAATCAGTATTTCAAACTACAAAATGATTGTTTTAAGGCGTACTTAAAATAGGCCAAGACAAAGACAATGTGCAGACTACTCTCCTAAAATTATCTACAATAGGAAATTTTCTGTCTCTGAATTCTAATAAAAGAACCAAAACCACCAAAAGTGAAGTAGGTTTAATTTTCTTAAGGAAAATTTCTGATTATTTATGCTCGTGGGGAAGTATCTTAAATGAAAGTTACATTGAAAATTAGAACAGAATTAGACTTGATTTTAATAGACTTTAGCCTATACATTTCATTAAACTTACATGTTTATTACTAACTTAACTTACCTATCCACTTCTACTCCTCCTTATATTCATATGTTCTAAAGAAATTTGATCTCCCTGGTCCTTATATTTTCCCTGGCTCCTAAATTGAAAAGGAAAGTAGAAATTGGAACTATGGCTGCAGTGCCATTACAACTCAGTAGAGAAGACTACCACTACAATATACAGTTGTCATTTGAGAGATGTCTCTTTTTTTTAAATCTAATTTGTAGAATTTTTGCTAACTCTTAATATCCTTTTTATGGTATGATTTTGGTTTTTTTGGGGTTTTTTGGGGTTTTTTTTTTCATTCAGCTGAAGATGCAGCACTCTAAGTTTGTTATAATTGCTTCAGTGCACAAGTATAGTGTCATTGATTTTACAGAAAAAGAAGTCCAGAAAGCCGCAATATATGAATCCACACCACCTCCTTTATTGAGTTGATCAACTAACTCTCTTCTTTAGCCAATTCATTTTGGGTTTTGAGCTCCAAGCTTTAGAAATGTCATTTGAACACAATCAACCAATGACTAGTCAGTACAAGATTTTTCAATGTGACTAGGTCTTCCATGAAATTTACAACCACCTAATCTAAAATATTCAGTACTTTCTGAAATAAATTTAAAAGTCTTTTAGCTTAATTCTGTGACTGTTTTGACTACTTCATTAATATTTGGAATACACTCAGTGCTATTATCTGGTTTCTAATTGATAGCTAAGAATGCCAAGACTTAATTATAGCATAATATCACCAATATTTATGTCTGTAACGCTTTTGCTATTTTTAAAAGATACAAATCTGACCATATCTAAATGATGTCGTGGTGAAATCTCCAGAACTGCAGAGTTTATATTATTTTCCTAAACTAGTTTTGATCCAAGTGGGTTCTACAGTAGTCCTTTACTCCTATCAGATATAATGTCAATAACTAGTATACACAGCTAACCCACACTTTTTCTTCCATTGTTATTTTTTTAGCATTCACTCATCATGTGAGAGGCAGTGGGATTGGTACCTGCACTTTCTGCCTTATTTGACCTTGAGCCTATCCCAGTTGGTTAGAACGTGGTGCTAAAAATGACAGTGTCATGGGTTTGGTCCCCGTATGGAGTACTCACATAAGTTAGACTTGATGATATGAATTCAGGCTATTTTGGTTTTTTTCAATTAAAATAGAAAATTAATGTTAATTAAATTCATCATGTCTGTAACGTTACTCACAAATCAGTGTTGAGGTTTTTCTTTTTGCTGTCATCCCTGTCTAGAAGCTCTGATGTCTTTTCTCCCCCTACCTTTTTTTTTTTTCAAATAAGGAAAAACATTTTACACTGAGACACACTGATATTATTCTGTACATATTATAGAGTTTCTATAAGGTCCAAAAATAAAGCGAAATACAAACCCAAAGTACTAGAAATTATATCATTCAAAACATATGGGAGGAAAAAAAAAGATTATTTAATTACAGAGGAGAAAAAATAGCCTTATTCTCAAAATAAAAAAAAAAAATCTCACAAAGACTGCTCTGCTTATATTTTTCTCGTCTCTAGATATCTGCTATCAGGTACCTTTCACTTAATTATGTGTTTGAGTAAATCACAGAACACTTTAAATAAAACTAAATGTGCCATTATTATTAAAATAATCTGCAGGAAGAAAGTACTGAAAGTCAGGCTTCTTTAACCTTCTTATTCTAAACATTAAACTAGCTTAAATTCTTTTAAAATTGCTATCCAAAATGGCTGAATACATGTAAGTTTAACAGGACTGTGCTCTGAATATAAAACAGAATCCATTTGAGAACATTACACTATCATTTGCTTCCCTGTGACATTTAGAAGAAAATTTATTTATTGTGCAGGAACCTTCTATTTTCAAGGACTTTTTTTTTTTTTTACTTTTCCTTGGTGCTTTGTAATTGGCTTTCACTTCACATATTCTTCTTTTTATTCTGTTTAGATTGCTACAGAAACATTTCTCTGTTAAAGTTATTAAATATTTTTATTCATATTAACAGAAAGTTTTGCCTTCAATTTTTTTGTCCAGTGTTCTTCTGGATACAAAATATGACAGAAGAAAGGAGAAATTATCTCAGTTCTGTTGCTACAACTGTTTGGTCTAAAAAAGTGTGGAGGAAGCCTATCAAAAGGTAAGAGTTTGGAATGCATATTTTTGCATGGAAAAACAAATTAGGAGACAAGAGGGAGGACATAGGACTGGCATAAAAAGTAAGCGAGCCATGAAATTCAGCCGTTCACACCAGCACTGCAAAAGCAAATATAGAATTTACTGCAAAGCAAATGTTTGGAGGGGTTAAAGACCTCATGTCAGGTTAAAACCCAAAATTGTAGTGGAATTAGGCTAGGGATAATGTGGTTGTGACTATATAACAGCAAATGAAGTATTGTTTCGGAGGCTCATCAGCAAGTATTCCTAAAGATTCTGGAATACACTAGCGAGTTTGGATAGCTTACCTTTTTCTGCTTTTCTGAATATCCATGAAAGTAATTGATAAACCTGTTTCAAGAATGACATAAGCAGAATAAATCTGTTTAGTATCATGCTAATTATATGAAAAAATCCAGCAGCTTCTCACTCCTGGGTTCCAAAGTCAGAGATAAAGGGGTTTGAAGTACTGAATTAAAAGACAGCAGAAATTGCTCTGAATCTAGGCTAGAAAAATAAGTAGTTTTTGGCCTTTATCCTGAGGTACTCTGCATAAAGTTTCTGCTTTAAGGAACAATGTGCTTCCTTCTCAACAGAGGGATGAAATACTTTTAAAATAATACCTATACTGTGGGTAATGATCTGCTTTCCACTCTGATTTAAGGTACATAACAGTCGTGCATTATTTCCATTAAACTTAAGAAATTTCATCATTTCCTAACAGCACTTATTTTCCTTCATCTTTTCCTGCACCAAATAATATCTGTCAGGCATCTTCACTGGATGAATAGAATAATTAATATTTTCAGAGCAAGAAGTTTATGCATCAGCTGTATTTTAAGACCAAAGAAAGACTAAAAAATTTTCAAGATAATATATTATTTCAGGTTACTAATCGAGACATAAATATTTTAGTTTTGTGCAAATCTATTTAATATTATGCTTCAATTTATTAGTCTTGCAAAAACAGATTCTGGTTTAAAGTAGTGGAATATGTAGGGCCACCAAATGCTTCCATACTTGGTACACAAAAGACTTCCAGGCAGCTCACAAAGAGGGTGTTCATCACACAATGTCCTTTCCAAAGGAGATGTGAAAAGGAATTTAGTGAAGAGTCAACTTGCTTTCAGAAAAGACTAATTAAATTCAAGTGGACTAAGATTCCATGAAGCACATCTGTGTCACATGGAGGAAATTGACCACTTTAAAAAGAACCAACTACCACAGACAAAAAAAAAATAGGGAAACAGGGACTCCAGGCTGCTCCTCAACAATTGAATAGGAAGGACAAGAGGACCAGAGCAGTAATAACACAGAGGGCCTGTAACGTGAGACCTGTGGCATCCTTGCTGCACAAAACACAAAGAAGAAAAGTTGGAACAGAGAATAACAGCCACTAGTTTAACACACTGTGAAGTAGTTCCAATGTCTATACTCTAGATGACTTAATCCAGAAAGTCTGGTTGCTCTCAGAGAAAACTCTTAACTCTAATCAAGAGTATAATAGAAAAGGATGAATGCTCACAGATCTCATAGCTCTCACAAGGTCTTGTTATTTCTTCAGTACACATTAGATGCAAAATCTGCTTTTTAATACAGAACAGATGGAAAAATATCTTACCGCTTTCCTTGGTACCATGAAAAGAAAACATAAGTACACCAACCTTCCTGCATAATACATTTAGCTTTTGATTCAGGCATGATCTCAGAAGTTAAATTTAGGATAGTAATATTATTCTCTACCAGATATCAGACTTCTGTGAATTTTTATATTAGAAATTCTACTCAGCTAATATATTTTTCTTAAAGGAATCATTCTGCAATTTTTTACAGTGAGCAAGCCATGCCATTGGCCTTCCAATATTAGCATGACTAGCAATCAGATTGATTGAGTCCTATCAAAAATGGTCTTATTTCACCTTGACACAATTAAACATCAGAGTAATTCAGACAGGTGTATGGACTCTGACTGCTCAACATTAATAAATCACTTGTGTCTGAGTGTCAGGGAGCAGCCAAACTGCCCAGCAGGGAGAACAAGCCCCGAGCTGAGGAGGACCCCAGAGCTGATCATGCTCTCATGAACTGATGCAATCTCACGAAGTTTGACAATTGTAGGCACCACTAGGGTCTGGCAAAGGTGTATATCAACAGCACCAGGAAAGGCAAAGGAACAAACCAGGTCCAAAGGCCATTTTGCTCAAGGAGGAAGATGCAAGCAGAAGTAAAATGAGACAGAATTTCTGTCCAGAAGGAGTCCAGGTCTAGTCAGAAGAAAAAAAAAAAAAAAAAAACAAAAAAAACCAAAAAAACCAAAAAAAAAAAAAAACCAAACTACAGAACAGCACAACTACCACATAAACTTAAACAGGACTGAAACATCCTAGCTTAGCTTATAATTAGACCTGGGCCCATGAAAGGAATGGGAAAGCCCTCAGGTAAGGCTGGTCAGGGACATTAAATTCCTCAGGACCCTGACACACAGATGTTTTCCTTCACAATCAGCTTAAAATGGAAAGGTCTGGGGTAAATAATTACCACTGTAATTTCTTAGGAATGTCTCAATGCTTAAGATCCCTTGAGAAACTATGAAAAATATTTAATTTCCCAGTTCTTTCAGAATTGATTGTATTTCTTGAGAGGTTGCTCAGGAAATAAAGAACCAAATATAGAGTGAACAAGACCAAATTTGTGAAACATGTCTAGTCAGTTAATACCAAAGGCAAGATTATGATATTGCTTAACTACTGATGTTGTATCACAATTAAAAATGTAGAGAGAAAGCATATGAAAAAGCAGTAAGGTGTTAGAAGGAAACAGTATATATATATATATATCTATAATCTAAAAGATCAAAGTTCACATATTCTCAATCAACCATGAGATCTTTATGTTTCAATTTGCCTAATGAAGTGTGTTATTGCTTTCTTGAGTGGCAGAAGAACAATTTCTATTTGTATAGCACCTTCTTTATAGGAGCAATTCGGGTACTTTACCTGTAATTGCCATGATAAAATGAACCAGAGCAGTCAAATCCTTCTACTTCAAGCTGAGGGATTTTTTAGCAATATCTACAAGCAATTGCAGGAAAGACTTAAATATCCTTACCCAAGGCAAAATGTTGATCAGATTACCTATTGAAACTTCTTTCTAGGGAATACTTTTTATGCTCCATGATACTTGTATCTTAGTGCTTGTTCAAATAGATTTTGGGCACTAAGGGTGCCTCCTCTGACTTGTATGTAAAGAGTGAAAAAATGATGCTGCAAGGTAGAGTCATAGCTGACTCGTGGTTTTGTGGTCTCAGATGTAAGTAAGTTACTTGACATATCTGGATAGTCTGGGAATTCTGCAGGAGATATTGACAATCAACTATCAAAGCAAGGAAGTGAGAATTGGGAGAGAACAGGTTCTGTCTTCAGTTTTTCTCTCATATTAAGGACAACACACTTACTGTAACAATATGATGCTTCTGGTAGAATGCATTTGAATTAATTTAAATAAATTATTAAAGCACTCCAGGCAATCTGGGCTAGGGAAATATCTGCCATTAGTTTACCTGAAAATGTAAACTGGACTGTAATTGCAAGTCATCTCTTTAGACTTTCTAAAGAGACTAGACTTATCAAAGTTCTGGAGCTAGCTCAAGTATAAGACAAAGAAAACATTGCTGAATTCTGATCTTTTGGACCATGTATAAAGTTTTCTTCAAACATAGTATATTTACTGTGAAACCAATGTTTGCATTCCCTTTGGAAGTGAGTAGATTATAATTTGGATATTTCCTCAACTGTAGTTAATCACACTGGGACCCATGGTGTGATTACCACTCCCTAAAATGCCTAATTTCTGGATTTGATATGCTCCATGCATGCATTTGGACCAACAAAGGCTTGGAAACGTTGGTAAGAGAACCAGGGATGATAACTAGTGTAAAAATCTAGTCTGTGGGCTTCTACAGTGCTGAGTTACAGCACAGCATTGAGGAAGATTTAAAAAACAGGGTGCAGATCATAAATACTCTTTGTTGAAAAAAATTTGGTGTCATGCAGATTTAGCACTGTATCTGATTGACACAAATGGAATGGCAACTTTGACAGATGTTATTGGGACAAAATTGTGAAGATGGGTGCTTGGGACAAATTGCCTAAATTCTTACATTGATCTGGTATGGCTATAAGTGCAAAATTTACTGGGGAGAAGGCCAAAGAGGTTTACCTGAAGACTGAGGACTATTCTCAAAAATTTATATAATCTTCAAGGAAACCACATTGTATCATCTCCTAAAATCAGAACTTGCTTCTACACCTTAGTCTGGATTAGTTCATTGGTAGGATTAATGACTGTATTTATTTTGTCCAGGCACCTGTGAGATGGTCTTCATACCAGGCTGAGAAGAAAAGGGCATGATGAAAAATACATTAATAATGTATTTTTCACTTAGGTAAAATTTCTTTGTAATCTCAACTAATATTATTTGACTTATGTTTATATTTATTATTTCCAACATGTTCAATTCTTGTTTAAAGGATTTTTAGTTCTGAATATTGTTTTATCCATAAGCACTCATTCCTGTGTAGAATCCAAATAAATTCTATTCTTCAACTGTACACTGTACAAACTCGTTGCACAAACTCACTATTCGTAATGCAAAACAACATTTTCTTTGCTATTCCAAAATATCTAATGATATTTTTTCTTGTGCAGTGGAAGGGAATAAATTAATGTTTCTGTTTCACCCCTATAAAAAATCTAGTTTAGACACCTTAAAAGGAAATGCTATAAATTATTATATTTTCACAATCTAAATCTCTGAAGAAAACTATTAAATGTCACCAATAACACAGCTGAGATTCATGGTTCCTTTTAGTTGCTGCATTAATAACATGAATTTTTAAAAGTTAGATTTTGAGAAGTTAGCAACATTTTTATTTTCGCTTTAATTAATCAAACTAAATAGAGGAACACGTTCTCAATATGGTTTAAAAAAGGTAACCAATTAAAATATTGAATTATTATTAATACTTCTAATATCATCATCTACATCATCACAAAACACCCCCCCAAAAGAAATCCCCAACACCAAATTATAAAAAAAAACAAAAATCCAATGCTTGAACATGAAGTAATTGTTAAATATCTGGTGAAAAATGTTATATTAAATATGTTTCTTGATTAATCCTGGTCCAATGTTCTTCTGAAAAGGTTATAATTAGGCAATACAATGTAAAAAATATATGTACAAGACCTAAGAGCAAATTACTTTGCATCTCATGTTTCAATTGCTTTTGCTGAAAAAAGAGATTATGAAGATAATCTCATTTGTAACCAGTGTGAGATCAGCAAGTAAAGAATTATATAAAAACGTGAAGTGTTCCTGTCAACATCAATGGCAATTAGATTTTATCTCAAGAAATGTAAATTAGGAGCAGCTCTTCTGATTTTAAAGGAATTATACTAGTTTGTAGTTATCTACATTTAGAAAAGACTGACTAAGAAGCTGTGGAGATTGAAATACATAGAGAAATAGGTTCATTATTAAATACAGACAAATGTTTCACAGATTACCTGGAACACTCATGATAGTGTCTTGCTCTCATGATAGTGTCTCTCAGTATCTCTTCCTGCGAAATGCACTTGATCTAGAAGAACAAAGGAAAAGATTGAAGGTATCTGATCAGGTGTGTGCATTTTATTTTGATTTCTAGTAAAATTAAGAGAACATAAGGATCACAAGAGGAACTCTCAATGTTAAGAAACAGGAATTAAAAAGACCACAAATACTAAATTTTTTTCTAGATCTTCCTGTAGCTCAGATTTGAGCTCTATAGATAATATGTAAAGTAAGCTGGTTTTACTACACTCTACAGTATTTTTTTAAAGTATGACTATAAAATTAAAACCATATAAAACTGAAATTTCTATCAGTATTGTTTTGGAAATAGTGATGCAAATTTACTTCTGGAATTTAAACATATTAAATGACTTCATTTTTTTGTTGTTTTATAGATACTTTCAAATTAGTTCAACTAGGAAAGTTCACATGTAGTTGTCTTACTTATGAGTCTTACTGTAATAAGAGCCAGAAACAAGATATTATTGCTGTTCCTATAAAGTCTTTCTTTAGATCTGAGAGTATCATAGACAGATGGTCAGGAAACTCTCAAGTATATGGCTCACTTACAAAAGTAATTTTTTATTCATGAGTATGAAGTTTTGTTGCTCTTTCTAGGTTTTTTGACAGATTTTGAGCAACTTTTGAGTAACTTCTTTGACTCAATAAATTCACTTGGACAAAGCTATGCTACACCTGACATTAGGTCTGTGCTTTTTAACAAAGAGCCTTTAATAGGACATCTAGGAGAAAACAGTATTTTCATAGCAATTTGTGCTAACCTTTCAAAAAGAACTTGCTTGGTTCTGCTGGTGTTCACAAGTGATATTGATCATGCCATGTCTTTAGTACTTTCTATAGCTGGAAATTTTTGAGTAATCTGTTTAAAGTCAGCAACCTAGATGAACAATTTTTAATGTCAGAAAAGTGACAGTACTGACATCAGTCCAATGATCAGTACATACCATGATCATAAACACGCACACAATCCCCTAAACACACAGACAACTATGATCCTACTGAAAAAAAATATTTTTACAACAGCTACATGAAAACTCAGGAACGTGCTCAAAATTTCCATCAAGACTACTTCAATTGCAAATAATTTAGAGCAAAATTATCATTAATTCAGTTAATAGTTTTTTTACCCTTGAGTCTGTGAACAAGAATTCAGATCTGTCTAATTAAAATGGATTGTTACCTATGACATACAATGTGCCACAGAGCTTCAGTACAAGACTTTTAGGCTGAGGTTTTGTTGAGTAAATTACTTAATACTTTCCCCCTTTGATTTCAAAGCTTTTCCATTGGGATTACCATGAAGACTTTTGAGATGAAGAATACTTTTTGGTTTTTATTAGGCAAGGAAAGTAGTTTTTCTTTTCTCAAGAGGTGTTTTTGAGTTGTGCTTTTGGTATTTTTTTGTTTTGTTTTGTTTTTAATACAAGCCAAAGCAGTTTTAGAAGTTAATAAACTAACTATGTAGGGTAAAGTGAGCTGGTATAATTATAGCTTTACTGGTGATTAAATCATACTACTTTGAAGAAAATCCCTGTGTGCAGTACTTTTTCTTCAATAATATATAAAAAATGAACTCTTCAAATTCTCTTTAGATGTAAATATTAGTAATAAGATAATACCAAACACTAGCAAAATGTTCTAATGATTGTTAGTAAGAATTACACACATTCATTAAGAGACTATTCCCCTCATACCTTTTCATATTTATGCTTCACCAGACAGACAAAAACATTCTGGTTTGGTTTTGCTTGTTTGTTTGTGCACAGGTATTTTCAGCAAATTTTTGCAAGACTTAAGTGTGTGGCCTAACAGTCCACATAGCTCTGTGAGCCAATGAACATGCTAACTAAGGCCACTTTAAAGATATCCCCTAAGCTGTAATTGCCCTGGGTGATTAAAGAGCCATTTCAGGTCAGATTGCTTTGGTTTCCAGGATTATCAACTCTCTCATAGTCACTGGTATATAATCTTGATTCACATTAGATCTACCTTCCTTTCTTGAAATATTTAAACCTGTTGCAGATTAAGTAACTAAACCCAGCTCATTTGGATAACAATTGCAGGTAATATTGTAGTCTCTAAACACTCCATATTGTTTCAAAACTGGTTGCTTTATCATTTCAAAGAGCCTGTGTGCCAGATTCTCTTCTTTACAGATTCGGAAGCTTTTTCATTCCTTGGAAACCAGACAGTTTAATCCCATTTATTGAGTCTGCTTATTTTAGGCTCCTTGCATAAACTAAACTTAATTTACTGAAAAATCCAAAAAAATAGAAACATATTTTCATCTGACTCCCCCTGTTCAAAGCAAGGTCGTCTGGGTCTTATTGCTCATATCCTATTCAATTTTTAATATGTCCAACATTGGAGACTTCACAATGTCTTTGTGTAACCTCTTCCTCTCTCTAACCACCCTCTCAGTAGAAAGTGTTTTCTTATTTTTAAATCTAATTTCTTGTGTTTCAGTTTGTGCCCTTAGTCTCTTGTCTGCTTGCTGGGCACTGCTCAGAAGAGTTTATTCCTTCTACCTTTGACCATCACGCATTTTTATGTGTTGTTCAGATGCCCCTGATCCTGTTCATCTTCAGGCTGGAAAATTGCAGCTCTCTCAACATTTCCTTGTATGCCAAGTGATGCAGTCCCTTTATCATCTTTGTGACTCTTTGTTGAACTTGCTCCAGTATGTGTCCATCTGTCTGGTGCTGGGGAGGTCAAAGCTGGACCCAGCACTCCAGATGGACCAGGGCTGAGCAGGGTACCTCCACCTGCTGACTGTGCTCTTCACAATGTAGCCCCAAGTAATGTTAGTTCATATTGTCACAAGAGGCACATTGCTGGCTCATGTTCAATTTCTTGTCCACCAGAACAGTGAAGCAAATCTGTTTCAGTGGGTCCCTAGCATGTGCTGGCATATGGGATTATTCATTCCTAGGAACGATACTTCACGTTTTGTGCTGAAAAACTTGATGAGGTTCCTGTTGGCCTGTCTCTGCTGTTTGTTGATGTCCTTCAGAATGGCTGCTCAACCATCTGGTCTTTAAAGCAATCCTCTTAGTTTGATATTGTCAGCAGACCAAGGATGCACTTCTGTCACAATGCCCATGTCATTCCTGACTGTTTTAAGCAATACTAAACCCCGTATCAGCCTCTCAGAGCACCACTACTGACTGTCCACCAGCTGGACCTCATGCCACCAATTATTGCAATTCAGGCAGTTTTCAGTCGGCTTTGTTGACCAATTTTGTAATACATTCTTAATAATTTTTTCAAGAAGATGCTACAGGAGATAGTGCTGAAAACCTTACTAAAGACAGAATAAACAGTATCCTTCATCCCTCAAACCAGCCATTTCTTTAGAGAAGGCCAGGTTTAGAGAACCTGATTGGTCAGGTTTTGGTTCCCCTCAAGAAATACATGTTGACTATTGCCAATTAACTTCTTGCCCTTAATAAATTTCAAGATCTAAACGATTTTTTAAGATTATTTGCTCCATCACCTTCCCAGAGACTGAAGGCTGACCAGATTGGAGTTCCCTGAGAAGCCTAAGTAAAAGTTACTGAAAAAAGCCACTTCAGCAAGGCATGAAAACCACACTTTTTGGGGTTGTCCAGAAGTAATTCACCACATCACATCATATCGTGTCAAATCAGTTGTTTGGCTTAATTAGATTTGAAGATGCTCAGGAAATGAAACATAACAGCATTAAACTAGGCTGCTTAAAACCAAACACTATTCATGTTTTATCATTTAAACCTCAATCATTTGCATGGTTGGAATGTGTTCAATATCAAGCATTACTATTTCATCTCTGTTGAGCTAAAATCTTGCATAATTTAACACTGAAATACACTTGGATGATACAAATCAATACAGCGCTGGTATCTAGTTTGAAAAAAGTTCATTGCTACACAAGATACTTACATATTTGTGTTTTATGACAAGAATTACAATGCTGGTTTTTTAATTGGTCTATGTTTTTGAATTTGCTGAAGCTTTCCTAGGTATTTAGTAAAAGACTTGGTCTTTTCTCTTGTATAATTCTAATAAAAAGAATGAAATGTTGTTTAAGATGAAGAATAGAAGAATACATATTTTTCAAGAAACACAAAGGCTTTTTGTTTTGTTTTGGTTTGGGGTTTTTTTGTTTTGTTTTGTTTCATTTTTTAATAGTAAATTCCTACTTGGTCTGGTAATTATCATGAATGGAAAAATAAGACCAAACAAAAGAAAAGCAAACAAACAAAACCCTTTAGAAGACAATGGTTATCAACACTCAGGAAATCTTATATCATTGGGGTTCAATTTCACACAATTTTAGTTGAATTTTAGTCCAAGCAATATGAATTTTCTCCATGCTAAGTGAATCTTCTTACAAGCCATGAACTGCACACCTTCTTTGAAATAATTGACTCTGCCTGAGTATATTAATGCCCTAGAGCCATGCAATCCTTCACCGTGATGGCATATGCTAAAAACAAACAAACAAAAAAATGCATAGGCAACAATAGCAACAGCATCCCTAATGCAGCTTTATTTCTAGGAAGATCTGAGTTAAACAACTGCCTTCCAAATCTATTTACTGCCATGATTTATGTCCTCCTTCACTTCCAACTAACTTAGTGCAGACCTTCTAAATTCATGATATAACTACCTGTTAAGAAGAAATAAGATAAAGACTATCCTTACTCTTTGGTTTCTACTGTATTTTGGTTTGGTAACAATAAATGAATAAAATAAATGTGAATTCAATACAGATACTGAATTCAAAGAGGAAACATCACTTTCACAATTTTCTTTTCCCTATACTATATCTTTGTGAAGTGGAACTAAAATAGTCATAAACCTTGAAATCAGTTTGAATAATAACTTAAATTTTATAATCAACTTGTTCTCCTCCTGATTAAGACTCAGTCAAATTCAGTCTTGATAAAAACCCGCAAAAAAATAATTAAAATTTTAGATAATTGTATGACAGGATTATATGAGCTCTTCACTGCTTGTGGTATATAAGCAATGCATGAGATATTTATACACATATTCAAGAAGAAAGTGAGAGGGAGAGGGAGAAAGTGAGAGAGAGAGAGAAAGAAAGAGAAAGGTACTACTTGACAGTAAGCTGTGCCTAAAAGTCAAGTTTAATTTTTCTGTGTAGGTAGATCAGGTAGGATTCACAACAAACTACCTTTCCTTATGAAGTGGAAAAATATGAATTATAATCAGTGTATGTTCTCTAAATCCTAGCTGCACTTGATGGGAGGTATTCAGATGTTTGGTTCTCTGGCAATGTTGCGTAAATTGTCTAAAAGGCATAAAATAGAACACTTTCCTATTCAGTACCTAAAGGGTGTCCACAAGAATGGTGTGCCAGGACTCTTTATCAGGGAGAATAGTGATAGGATACGTTTTTCAATTCAGTATACCTTTCTCTAGCCTTTTTTTCCCATAACAGTATCTTTGAAGAAGGAAAAGTTGTGTTCCACATAAGAGGGTTTTAGGGATTCCCCTTTTGCCTCAAGTTGCATCTCTTTATAACATCCCACTGGTTCTGCCTGGTAACTCTGTTCACATCAAGAGATCACAGACCTCTGTCTAACAGTTTCCTTGCCAAAGCCAAGTTTCTCTTATACAACACTGATGCTTTCTCCTCACCAACTCTTCTTTTATTACAGGAGAAAGTTTGTAGACTGGGATGTTGAATACAGGATGTTCTCTGTTGAATAGCCCTCAGTTATTAGGACTGTATTAATGCTGTGTTGGACTCAGAGTTAAAATTGAAATTGTAAAGAACACAGATTCACAGAATATTCTGAGTTGGAAGGGGCCCACAAGGACCACCCCATTCAACTCTTAACTGAATGTATTGAATCCACAACCTTGGTGTTAGTACCTGCTCTAACCACCTGAGATAATCTCAGGGTCTGTGAAGAGGAAGTATTTTATATATACCTGCAGACAATCTACCTGAATTGACATAGCAAACTTTCACATATAAATCAGCTTTTCTTTCATAGAATTTAATTTTCTTAACCTAATTAAAAATCTGATACAAAGATTTGTGGTGCTTGATCCTCACTTTCAAGACTTTCTATACATTTTACTGACAACATACATATATATAATCTTTAAACCTCCATAAAACTCAGGCTAAAGAGCTAAAAAAAATACAGAAATTTAAGTGAGACTCAGATTGGGCATATTTTAGATTTTGCAAAGTCTAAAAAAGTTATCTTTCCCCCCCCTTAAATAAATGGTATTTTTTTTCCTTTTTCTATTCCTATTATTTAAGATCAATGCAGGGTTTATGTCTTTTTCCACTACCTATAAGGTATAATCCACTACAAATAAGGGGACCAGTAAGTAAAGCTAGTAAGATTTTGCATCAAAATATTAAAAATATGAAATTCATTTCACTTAGTAGAGTGGAGAATGATTATAGGTTCGAGTGGCTTTCAACTTTTTAGAGTTATAGCTCAGTTCTATATTTTTAATAGTGACAGCATGTTCATTTCATTGAATGATGACATCCTTTGGAAAAAGTGATAGAAAGAGTCATGGAACATTTGAGTAAGCACTGCTGATTTGTGGTTGCAGCTCTCGATGCCTGCAGTGTAACTGCCAAGCAGAATTACTGTATCTGCTGTTTATTACACTCAAATGATTGACCTATGTGAATCCTCCTTACCTTGAGCACAACAAACTGCTGACTTAGTTGTATCTTCAAGTAAGTAAAACAGTGACTTTGGAGCCAGCTCAACACTGTTAGTCAAACTTGCATCAAATACATTCCCTGCTTCCATTAGGACTGTCACTTGAAAGTAACTGACTGGAACATAAAATAATTGTCTTTTCTTGCTTTCTCCGCAAATTGTCCAATCACTTTTTTTTCCCTACAATAGAACAGTGACGGGGTAAATTTGCACACACTGACTCCAAAGTTATTTAAAAACATTGACCAAAACATATTTTTGTAATGGGAACATTAATAAATAACACCAAGATTTCATTATTCTTTTAAAATGGATTTAGAAATGACTGGTCACTAATAAGAGTGTATTTTTTATCTGCAAAGACATAAATGTTTTCACTTCATGTAACTCACAAAAAGTTCTAATTTGAAAGAAAGAAATGTACAGAAGAAAACAAGAAAAAGAAAAGAACTAGACAGAAGAAAACAAAGAAAAAGAGATGAGGGAAATAAAGCTTTAAAAAAATATATGAATATCCTTGTATCACTGAGATCCATGCTAGTAAATTTAATCTGTTGACTTGGCTGAATCTGTTGTCATTTGCATACAATATATAGTGAGTGCATTTGGGACACTACGCTATGAATTTAGAATATATGATGTTGTAGTAGATAAAGCTATATTTACCCAGGAAAAGTTAGCAAATTGTAAGCAATGTAAGGTGAGGAAACTGCACTTTTAAATGGGAAAGCTGCTCTAACTTACCCGGATTTATTAGTAAAATAGGACGTTCAGAATAAGTTTCCTAAGAACTAACAGATTTGTAAGGCCATTGATGGATATAAGCTACACGGACACAGGAGTGCTGACTTTCTTTCAAAAGGTGAAGCAGGAAGCTGACAGGATGATCTCCTATGTTCCCATCCCTCCAGAATAATTTGGTGATTCTACGGCTCATGGGAGACACAGCCATAAATCTGACATTTTGAAGAGTTTTATTGTGAAAAACTAAAAGAAATTGGATGGAAGCACTTGGAAATTAAGTCATCAAAAGTGGAAGAAGAAAGTGGCAAGAGCCAAATTTTAATGTCCAGATCATTTTAGTGATCATGTCTGAATTTTTGTGATGTCTTGCTGTTAATGACCAAATTAGTATCATCTCAGAAACTTGCCTTATCATTAAATTGATTACCTATAATCTTTACCAAATACTTGGGGGGGAAAAAAGCTACCAAGAGCTTCATATAATTATCCAAGATATCAGATGAGAGTATCCAGAAAAGCCAGGCTTCTCCTTTCTTAGACTAGGTGACTGACATTATTATGGCTATCAGATCATCTAGGAAAAGGCAATATTTGACCATCCATTGCTTTAATCTTTGCAGAGAGCTCCATTTTTTCATCAAGATTCTGTAAGTTCCTACAGTACCAGCCATTTTCCTGCGAAACAATCCGGATAGCAAGTTGAAGTTTTCCAAAATTCCTAACCTTATTTATTTATTTATTTATTTATTTTTAATATACAAAAGACTTTAGATATCAATAAGCTAATGTTTTCTGGAATATACATACCTTTCATGAGTGGAAAGCTCTCTGCAATCAGGAAAAAGACCAAACCAAACCAAACCCCTTATATGTTTTTCATTTTCTGTGGTCACAGCTTTTCTTTTGAAACAGGTTTCACCTGTAATGATGTCACATGACTTTACTAGAGTTCATAATTAGCAGGATAACTATATGACAGAATTCTGAAACACCACTGTAGGCCATCTTTTTAATTTTTTTTATTTTATTTTTTTTAATATATACTCATAAATAATATAATTGAATTTAAGGACCATGTAACAGTAATTCATGGTGTTTTGGTCTGCTGACACCAGAAAAAGAAAATATGTTGGTTTGAAACTTATAAAAGTACAACTGGAAATTTAGCATTTGGTTTCCAACTTACATATTAAAATCTCATGTAGACATAAGGAAACAGCCTATGTCACCCTACTTAGTGAGGTGGCTTTGGAAATAAAAGTCTAGTTGGCATTGTTCACACATTCATTCTTGAGCTTTGTGGCTCATTCAATGAAAATAATTTTTATTTCCCAATAATTATATGATTTTGAGGAAAAGAAAAAATGAAAAGCATTATTTTCCTACTTTTTAATTACGTTGGCAAAATCAAGGTACACAGTATGCGCTGTAGTGTTTAGTAGGGGCAAAATGTTGTCACAGATGGTAGGTCAATTCAAATAGATCATAAATGAAATCATTTAACCTGGCACTTTAAAGCTGATCACGTGCATGGATTACCTCTGCAGTTACAAGAGTAATAAAATATTTACTCAAATACAGAAGGAAAAAAAAAATTAAGAAGTGAGAAATCATTCTTTTAACCCACAAAACCAAATGCTTCTGAATTCCTTGCCAATGAAGTGAAAAACTGTTACTATGAGTAAATGAACAATGAGGCATCATCATTAATACAAAGGGAAAATTAAACATTCAGGTTCTGATGAAAACAGAGGAGAAAATTTCCTTTCATAATGTGTGCTTGGATTAGAAATGTGCCATAGAAAGGTAAAGGGAGCAGTTAGATTCTCCCTTGAAATACTAAAACATAACTCCTACTGATTACTGGGAACTAAAGCAGTTTTTATATAACCAAAGCATCATGGGAGGATTCCATGTGTGAAAATTCTTAAAAACACTAAGTAAAATTCTTTAAATGTTCTCAAAAGACAAGAGAGAATATTGCAACAGAAAACTTGGAGAGCAAAAGAGAAAAATTGCTTTTCTTATATCCTATTTAGGGTTTATGATCTGTAAATATTATTATATATGATCTAAACTCTATGATCAAAGTCCACATTTCCAGAAACAAAGATTTTGAATAATTGTGGTAATTACCAGCTCCATTGGACTTTATAACTTCTCTGCCTTTTCTGCTGCCTTATCTATTCCACTGGGCTCCCAGGATGAAAGCCAGCTGTGTCTGTGTTATATACTCCAACCAGTCACTGGGGGAAGTGGGTTTCTTAACTGCTGGGGGTCTTGATGACTCCTGGTTGCACAGTACTATTTTTCCACTATCCAAGAGCTTGAAAATCGCTTTCATGGCCTAATAGGTAGGATCTCAGGATAAATTTTGCAATGGTAACCTCGCAAAAAACTGTTCTTCAGGCAATGATTACAAATTGTCAGGAAATCAATGTATAATGCACAGGTAATGATTATTCTTAACCTAATTTGTCACCTTTCAATACTAGATCAGGAACAAAGCAATAACAGCCACTTAATCTGAAAGACAACTAGCAGGTATTTAGAGAGAAAAAAGGGATAGAAGGCAGTGTGGAAGGATAGAGAGAAGCAAGAGGTACACGAGGAAGGAAGGCAGGGAGGAAGGAAGGAAGGGAGGAAGGAAGGAAGGGAGGAAGGAAGGAAGGGAGGAAGGAAGGGAGGAAGGAAACTTGTAATAACTGGACACTTTATTTTTCCAAATACTCAAAATATGGGCTCCTTTCTTAAAGAAAAAAAAATCAAATATATGCTATTTTAATTGGAACAAGATTTTAAATATTACAACATATTTTAAAGAAATATCATTAAATGCCATGCTTATCTTGTTCATGTTACTCATATATCTGACACTCAACCAAAAAATTTGGTGTTATGGAGGTGGACTGAATTAGGTCTTTTTGTCAAGGTGCAAGGAAAGTAAAGCTGCTCCTATAAAAATGTTATTTTTTTTCCCTAAAACTGATACTTCATTGCTTCCCCAAACTCACTGCATAACAATATAGGATTTTATTATACTGTAAAATGTGCTGATATTAAAAAAATATGGATTGTACTCACACAGTAATAAAGACACCTTCATTAGTATTCAGATGAGTTTTATAATTAGTCAATATCCTTTCTGTGAATGTCCAAATGATAAGTGCAATTATAAAGATTGAATTAATTTTATGAACATCTGTGCAAAATTCATAACGTCATGCCAATCCTGATATTTTTCCAACTTCTTGCTTTTGAGAGTGATTAAAGGATAAAAATAGGAAAATACTTTGTTTTGGTAAATATATGTGCCTTTTAAAATGCACAAAACGGACGGGAAGTGTAGCTCGGTTTGGAAATGGGTAAACTAATCCAGATCAGAAAGTGCTGAAATTGATCCCTTGAAGTGTACTTTGTGCTACAGAATGCCATAATAATTCATTATCGGAGATTATTGCTCTGTACAAGTCAGACAAACATGGTAGACTGCACAAGTTAATTTATAGTCTTGGAATGAATCCTGTTTTCTTTAGATGGTTTCTGAATGAGCTTTTGAGAAAATTGAAAGGACTGATTCTTTCCACAGTCTGCAATATATTTAGTCCACAGAGTCTATTACCTGGAATTGGAAATTTGGTCTTGATAAACTGGAAGATTGTTGATTTATACAACAGCTCTTAACTTCCAGACCCATACATGAAACATTTGTATCACAGCTATCATTAGAAATGTTTCCTTTTCTGTTTATGCTTAGGTATTTGCTGCTGTTTTCCTGTTTTGTAGGCTCTGATACTTGAAGAGCCCCTGCATGATACTGAAAGACAAGGCATGTGATACGGAAAAGAAGCTGTTGGGGGTTGAATAATTTCTTTTATTTTCTGTGG
>VXBI01007920.1:339431-358361 GCA_013397375.1 Toxostoma redivivum | reverse complement strand
GTTGTTGTTGCTGTTTACCTTGTTAGATATATTAGTAAAGAACTGTTATTCCTACCCCCATATTTCATGCCTGAAAACGTCTGATTTCAAATTATAGTGATTAAAAGGGAGCGGATCACAGGGAAAGGGGCTCATCCCTCTCCTTGGCAAATACCTGTCTCTTAAACCGAGACAGAAGCCAAAACTGCTGTGGAAGGCAAAAGACAGATGGGATTCTTGAGAGAATCTCAGATTAAGTTAATCACCTATTTGTACAACATTAAATTCTCTGACTTGGTACTCGAAGGCAGAATTTGGTCCCCTAACTTTAGCATGGCAGCTTATATTGTTAGAAATAGCTTAACAGAGATCTGCCTTGCGTTACAAAAACACAAGGTGATAGGCCCTGTACTTTACCTGTATGAGGTGCCCTGAGATATCAACATTAGCTGAATATGAAGACTTTAAAGCAAATGTATTATAAATAAGTTTGCCTTTACTAATTTTGTTGTCTGCTTAAGTAAAACCACACCAAAACATTGCTACAATCAAAATATATGTTTCCTGTCAGCTAACTGTCACCAATAGAACTCAGAAGGAGCTCAAAAGAAATATTTATAGAAAAGGTATGAAAGACCTTCCTTAGAAGTATTATCCTAAAGGATGTTTTTTGTGAAGTCACTTCTCTAGTTTCCAAGAGTGTGCTTCAGCAATGATATCCCACAAGTGAATTTACAGCAGCTATGGTTTTAATCACAGAGATAAAGAACTGAATCTAAATTATTATTTTCATTTGATACATCATTCAAATTACAAATTAGTCATTGCCTAGTATTATATAATATTTTATTAAATGTATTGTAATATTTTAAGTAAGTTTGTTACATATTAATACTTTATTTTTCTCTTTCACATATTTTGTTTAATTTCTCTTTCTCTGAAGTAATAACAATTGCAGAATAGAATGTGTAATAGCTCTGTCTATCATGAAACCTGCTATGCACAGATTGTAAACTCAAAGACAGTAATGGGTCCTCTGAAGCTTTATAGTGTCAGAAAGATTGCTGCACATGCACATTAAATTCATGTGCTGAAAGGCCTTGTGATTTTATGTTGAATAATATCCCTATTCATATGCAGTAGCTGTTTTTCTTAACAAGATAGCTTTTGTACTTTTCCTACTAAAGACTTATATTTTAAATACATCTATGAATTAGAAGGGTATAGAAGATAATTTGAAACAGGTAATTTCCACTTTTGTTTCTGCTTAAGCAACTTACCAACCGGTAACTGCATTGGCTTTAACTTCTTGAAAGAGCACACTAGTTTTACATTAAAAAAATTATTCAAGCTATATCCAAGTTAGAACAGTTTAATGCAACGGTAACGGACTATCTGAGCTATGCAGCTCACAGAGTTTTTTTCAGAGGTTCTCTACCTCATTCTTACTGTAGTGGAGATGTTTAATGTTTAAAAAACAGATAGGTACAAAACAAAACCCTGTACTCCTGACTGCAACACCTTCCAACCATCTGGTGAAATACATCAAACATTTAAGCATGCATAGCAATATCACACAATGTGACAGAAGGGGAAAAAAAGGGTACAAGAATGCCATTCCTTTGAAAATACCTTTCTATATAGTATAATTCAACTGTCATTGAAGTAAATGATAAAGCCAGTATTGAATTTCATATGACATAAGTTACTCATATAGTAGATTTTCTTGACAATGCACTTTAAAAATGTGGAAATGAAACTTCAGGAGAAAGTATTTCTAGTTTTTATATGTTTGTAACTGTGTAAATCACTGAAAATACTGAGGATCTATTATAAAAATACACTTTATGTAGCTAAACAGCACTAATTTTTAAATTGATACATGTTTTTCATCACTCTAACTTTGTTATTGCATTCCTAGCATATGCCTGTCCTTTCACAAACACAAAGATAATTCTGGAAAGCATCTCTAGTATCACACTACACACTAGTGACATTTGTCTTAGATATTAGTACTTACACATTAACACCACTTTCTGTCATATTCAGTGCCATTAAAAATTAGAGAGGAGTATTCACAAAAGTTAACTTTCATTCTAGGTAACCGTTGTGATTTCGTTATCAAAACTTTTAGAGAGATGCCTTTGCCTGAATTAAGGTACAAATGAGACCATATATGGAAGATCAGACAGCTACAGAAGCTGAGCTGGGCTGTGCTGCAGACCTCATAGCCCTGGTACAGTGAAATTTGTGGGAGAGAGTAACTCAAGACAAGAACAAAAGTGAGCACCATGTCTGGTCACTCTGACCACTCTGACGAGAGAAGATGTAACAGGGACATTGCTGGCACAAAAGAATGTATCAGGGACTTGATAACTGAAAAGATTGTATAACCAAAAAGATTATGTTACTAAGGGAGCAGGGGCAAAGGGGTCTTAGTGGAAAATTTTGTATGGAAGTTGGAGAACTATAAATACTAGTGTTTAGTGTAATAAACTGGCTTTGCTTGGTCTGTGTCCCTCAATACCCACAACCGTATGCTGAAGTCAGTAGCATGAATTTTATTTAAGAGTGACCTAGGGAAAAAGAGAGAGAAAGAAACAGAAAAAGGTGAGGGAGGCGGGAGGGAGAGGAGGCAGAGAGAGTGACATCACGACTGTGTGGATCCCTATGATGTCCCATTGATCCTCTTCTTCTGGTCTTCTTGGGGGTGACTGTCCTGAACATAGAGTTCAGTGGACTAAGGTGTGTTTGGGCCAGATGGGAGTGCCCAGGTACCTCTGGGTGGGGCACAAATTTGGCACTGTCTCTTGAACCAGATGTTGAATCTGTTGCATTCCTCTGCCTCATGTACAGTCCTCTGGTGCAAGGCCTCAGGAATTCCAATTAGAACAAAGTGTTCCAGTTGGTATTAGCTTGAAAAATACCTGAATATGGAATAGCATTTTTTTAAGTTTTCTTTTCATTATCTAGGTTTATAATGTGAAAGTTAGAAGTGTCTCTTGAACAGATATATACTCTGAATTTGAAAATATATTAACAGATGTATAGCTGCAGGTACACATGAATCTTATTCACTTCCTTTGGACTGATCACATTGCATTTGATACTCAAAATAGTAACCTTTGATTCTTTCTTTGACTTTAAGAGAGAACTGAAACCTTGCAGCATAATCATAGCTTTCTGAGGAGTCTGAAAATGCTCAGGATGATATGAAAAGGCTTACTGCAGATACATAGCCCTCATATTGTGCCCCAAATTTAAAAATCATGGAGCACTATTAATTCATAACTATTACACCTTTGATCATTGATACAAGTATAAATGTTTAAAGTAAACTTTGATAAGATGGATAACAATTCCGAAGTTGTTACAGTCTGTTCTCTTTCAGTTGCTCTTTTTAATAAGTCCTGCATTACAAGGCCACCTATTATACGTAATAATATAAAGACACTAATAATAATATGTAATGACACTTAAGTATGAATAATAGCTTTTCATATAAGTAAGCGTAAAATAATGTTCCGTGAACTTGGTTAACACTGAGAAGTAATTCAAAGCCAGTACTACCACTTCTGGCTCTTCCTAATCTAAAAGATGTCTTTTTATGATTCTGAAGGGAAAAGCACAAGTTGTTTTTTTTCTACTTTTGCACATTTTATAAGAGATTGTTATTGATTTCACTGTGTAAGTGGTGTCCTTGCACAAACTTATGGGGTCCTTCAAAAAGTACAATCTACTCCAGCCAAAAAGAGGCCTGAAGTCATGATACTAGCCAAAAGTGAAAATCTGACTCTATGCTTGCTATATTATCAAAATGAATGCTTTAAAATGTAACTCTGTCAAAATAGAATTTTATCAGTGCTTCATCAACTTTATACAATCTCGAAAAAGAAGCAATATATATATATATATCATAGCTTCAACAAGCATGATCCTTTCAGCCCAGCATAGCAATATTCACAACAAATTTTTTATAGTATACACAAAAAAATCTATACTTCACTCCAAACTTTGAAAATTATTATGAACCTAAATCTGCTAACAAATATTTTATATGCATGAAAACATATTATGTAAGAGGTTAAATATCAATTAATAAAATACAAGCACCTTTTGGCATTTTTAAAATTGCAAAAACTTTGCTCTTATGGAAGTTGTATTAAGTATTTAATTAATTATTTTTATTCCAAAGGAATTTTTATCCATATTTTGCTTCAATGAGCTAATGGACTGGCTTGAAACAATGGACCAAAATGGAAATAGGTGACTAACTGGACCTTCACCTTTAAGTATCTGACTGCTTATTAAAGATGGGAATCTAGAATATGTCTAGAAGTTTCCTCTTGCTATGTTTTAATAAGCTGATATTTCTTAATGTATTGATCAACATCAACAGTTTCAGTGTGTTCAAAAGTGTCTTTGCTTCAGAAGTGATCAGTTTATGCATATATAAGACATTTATAAAGGACAATTAAGCAGCAAAGGTCATATGAATTTTTTGCATGTAGTTAAGACATTTAAGAGATGTTTCACATGTAGTTTTGTTATACCAATAACAATAAGTTATGCAGATGTGGTGGATAGATGGATTACAAAAAGTAAACAAAAATAATGATTGAAGCAAAACAAAGATACAAATAGTTTCTGCAGCTACAGTTCAAAATGACACTGGAAAGACCTTGCAATAGAGGCTCCCTTTACCACCAAATGGATACTGACTACTGATCAAGTGAGATTTAAATCTCTATGGATGTGTTAACCTATTCCAAGATCGCGATTTTTTCCCCTGCCTTTAACAAATCTTTTCTCTGAGTGTTTTCAGAGAAATTGATGACCTCAGAAGTGATAATTTCCACCTTTAAGCATGGACTTTGACAATTTGCCTAATGTGCTTTGACACTGGACCTATACTACATAATGACATTTGGTTCTGGTGCTTTGAAAGAACTGTGTGTGTTCTCATGGAACCTTTAGTTCTTTTTCAGAGATTGCAGGGGACCTACAGATGTCATACAATCCTATCTGATCATGCCTTTTGTTTTCTTACATTCAGAATATTAAAGCGTAGAGGAGTTAAAATTGGTAGCACATTTGTCATGTTACCTCAACTCCTTCTCTTATGTAATGCCCTGTTGAACAATGAAGATAAGGAAGGCAGAGAGTTCATATGTACTTCTGGCTGCCAGTGAGATGGATTTATTATAGAAAGCTCCTGAGAGACCAATTAATATCACCAGGTTGTCAAAATAATATGTGTACCATGAAAAATACAGGCAGCCCATCGACGCACAGTGAAAGTAAGGAAGTAAGGTCACTGAACACAAGAGCAGTAGGGGACAAATTTAGTCAGAATGGAGTAAAAGCTGAGCACTAATTAAGTGAAACACTCAAAATAGCAAAATACTGCCTAGTCTTGAACTACATTTTCTAAAGATGCACTCTTTTTGTTAAAGAAATACCATGGTTTAACCCTTTAAAGGCAAGATTAAATATTATTTCAACAAAGCTTGATGCTTCCAATTTGTGAGAGTGGTCAAAGTTCAGAAATGAAGATGATAAGTTTTAGTTTAGATGATTCAAGTAAGACTTCATAATTTTATTTTACAAAAGAAGATATTGTCAAATGCAGACATCTCTAATATTTAATTGTGATCCCCAGGGTTCTGTGTTCAGGCAACACTGATCAACTATGAATTGTATTTATCAGTGTCCTAGGATATAAACTAGGTGAGATTTGAGACTGGGGAGGGGGTAAAAGATTGCTTGACATTGCTAAATCATACTTGACTTACAATTTTGCCTTTGTAATTGTCTAAGCTATTTGAAGCACATTGGAGCAGTGTCTATACCACGTTTAACATCCTAAAACAGTAGATGGAAAAGTTGACTGTGTTCTCTGATTTACCTTCACACAGCCATGATAACATCTGTAGAATATCCATAAGTGGAGCAGTGTGCTGTACAAGGGCAGATAAACTTAAACTGCATACAGACTCCAACTGACCATGATCCAGAGAAGCTTCTACCAAGGAAGAAACCTAGATGGTCTCCTCAACAATCTAACTAAAATTGGCAAGCACATATCCAGTCATATATCACAAGGATGAGCGCAAGCTCATACTTTGATGTGTGCTTTCCAATCACATCTGTGAAAAAAACAATTACAAAAATTATTAACAAGTGTGCACACAGAGTATTTCCCATGGCAAATATAAATCCAACAGTAAAGCTGATCTAGGTAGCTGGCACATGGGAAGAACAAAACCTTTCCAAACTGTTTGCATGGTTTAAGGATTTGACATAAATTTGACTTAAGTTTCTACTTATTGTACTTTAGTTGTCATCTTTCTGCCTTTTAATTCATAATGGAAGTTTTTAACAGATTGGAATGTTGTAAGAACAAACATTAATTATTGGGGGTTTATTTTATTTTAGTAGCATTTTGTATATACATGCCTAAGTAATTGTAAATCTCCCTGATGAGAGATGGTTATTTGTTTCTTTGTTATCATATGGGATATTAATTTTCAGCATTATGCATTTAAACACTTAAAATCAAAATTATGTATGACACCAGTGTGATCTTTAGGTGGATATTTTTATGAGAGAGACAGTTTTCCACATCCTATCCCTTTTTGAGATGTAAAGTCCATTGAGGCAAAGCCAAATAGGAGTAGAATATGCTGAGACAAAGACTGTCATGAAAGTAACCATCCTCTCCTCGAATAACTGGTAGCTGATGCGATTATAATAACACTCAGAATTGTCAGAGACATCTATTAACCTTTCCAATGAAGAGTGAACACTCCCCAAAATATTTAGGTAACATTGTATACACAAACAAATAACTTCATGTCTCATGTCTTCATGTTCGGATGTAGCAAATAAAATTTTTTTCTAAGTTTTATCTCTGTATCAACCCTGACAATGTTGTTTTGAGGATGTCTGTTTTGAGAACACAGAGTCAGCTATCTGGTGAAAAATATCTGTTATTCTGAAAAACTGAGATAACTATATACAAGTGATTTATGATTCAGGGTAATTTATTTTCCACTATGATATGAAGAAAAAGAATTGCTAGATGGCTGTATATATAAACTACAGCTGGGGAAAAGAACATGGCTTTTATAAAAAGAAGTGTTTTCTCACAATTCCTGAGCTTTCTAGAATGCATATCAAATATATGAATAAGGATAATATGGTTAATAAAGTCTTGGTTTCCAGGAAGATTTTGACAAAGTTCCTCATTAAAGGTTTTTAAGAAGGCATTCAAGGCATAAGAGTAATAGCAATTGGTTGCTCAATTAGTTGATTTAGAAAAGTAGAATCTCATAAATGGTCAGTTTTTACTGTGAAAGGAGATTACCCACTGAGTTCTGCAGCAAACTGGGCTGCAGTCTGTATCATTCAACGTGTATATGACAAGAAAATCGAAGTGAAAAGGTTGTTGATGGCATACAGGGATGAGAGCTGATTCTGAACAACTTCAGAAGGACTAAAGACTGAGTGATTGAGGGATAGAATTATGTCTGGACTAATATAAAGTGACACTTCAAAAAATAATATTAACTTAAAAAAATATGAAGGACTTTAAACTAAGTTCTGCCCCTATGAATTAAAAACATAGTATTATGAAACTTTTAACTAATTATGCAGTACTAGTCAAAAACTGAAAAATTATTGAGAAATGAATTCTTTAAAAACTGGAAAATACTGTGATGTAGATTAGCATATCCTTGGTTTATTCTTATCTTGAATACAGACTTTATTTCTGTATCTGCATATTAAAAAATGTACAGGAGAATTTAAAGACATTTAGATAAACATATTTATGATATTTAGAGATATTAAATATCTTCTATTTAAGAAAAAAAAAAGATGTAATATCCTTACCATAAACTTGTCTTTAATCCGGAAAAAGAAGACAACAAAATATGACCATTAAGCGGCCTACAAATTTAGACATGTTAGAAAAAGAATAGATATGGATTAAATATTCACTATTTCTAACAATACAGGAACAAGAAATGTTAAGTGAAGATGGTAGGAACTTGGTTTTTGAAAGAAAAAAAAACAGCCACTACTTCACAATACAGGTAGATGTCCTAGGGAATTCTTAGCCCTCTGAGTGCTGAGGTATGGGCTAAAAGATCTCAAAGACCAGAGTCTTCCCTAGTCATCCATTTATAACTACTTTTCTTAATGGTTGTCACCTTAGACATAATTCTGTCCTTAACATAATTGAAGTATCTTCCTGATGGGAGCAGGCATAAAGGTGACTTGGTTATAATGCAAAAATCATTGACAGAAAATGTCTGCAAAAACACTGACAGAAGAAGATGTCTGTCAACCTGGAAACTGCCAGAGAGATGTTAGACTGAGGATCTGACCTGGGAACCAGATGCATCCCTAAGAAGTGTAGCTCATTTCTTTGAAAACAAGATACTATCATTAAGAGAAAATACAAAAAATTGCAACCGGAAGTTACAGAATCCTAGAATACTCTAAATTGGAAGGGATATTTAAGGGCCACCTAGTCCAACTTCTCTCAAAATGAGCAGGGACATCTTCAACCAGATGTGGTTATTCAGAGCCCCTCCAACATGGCCTTGAATGTTTCCATGGATAAGGCATTCAACACCCCTCTGGAAACCTGCTCCTGTGTTTCACCATCCTCATTGTGAAAAGTTTCTTCCTTGTATCTAGTTTGAACACATCCTTTACTAGTTTAAAACCATTACTTCTTTCCCTATCACTACAGACCCTATTAATTATCATCTAAAAAGGTGATCAATTATAAATAAATATGGAATATAGTGACATCTCTGAATAGAACAAATGAAACAAGACAGAGGCAATAAAACTGATCTATCATTTCCAGATGATGGTCTATTACATATTTTTATTTTTATAATGCTGAGTTAATTTTTATTTTACACAAATTTCTGGTATTGTTAAGAATTTTTACTAGAAGATTATAATGATTTTAAAATTCATTTAAGTTAGTGGAGAGTTTTCTATTGTCAGTGAAATTTAGAATAGACCTTGTCTTGGTAAAAACATCAGGTCACTTTTTAAAATGAAAACTTATTTTAATAACATTGGCTCTTTTTTTTGTTTCATTTGGTTTTTTAACTCTAGTCTCAAAAAAAAATGTTCTTTATTCATATGACAATGACTGTATTAACTACTGTTTTAGACACAAAAAACTTTTTGATACACAGTCCCAATCAGAACCCAACATTTAAAGAGTTAATAAATTGAAACGCTGGCCTGATTTTATAGATTAATCACTTGCACTAGTGTTCCCTTTTTATTTTGTTTCTTAATGAAGATTTTTTGTTCATGTGATTTATATTTTTCTCCCTGAAAAAGAAGCAGCCACAAATTAGTGATGGAAAAATTACAAGAAATTATGGCAGTATCTATTCACATTCCTCTTCACCTGAAAATTCCTCTTCCCCTGAAACACAACCTTTAAAGATATCTCTCAAGTACTATTTTCTGATTTAAGACAGAACTCTAAATAGCTAAAACCAACCAAAGTTTGCAATTGAAAGAACATTCTGGCACCTTCTGTTTCTTGTAACTGCTAGAAATAATGGCTAGAGATTATTATGTGAGGAAAGGGAATCTGAATCTGGAGTTAGACTGAGATGGAACCCAGTAATAAATTACATAAAATGTGAGTTATTTGTCTCGGCTTGCAAAAGGGAACTGATCTTGGTTGCCAGTAGAAATATGAAGACTTGGTAAAGTGTTGTACAACTAGAACCTCTTTAGGATTGTGTTTTGTCAAAATAAGTGAAGGAATCAATAAATACTGCTTAGTTTTAATAAACTTGCTCTGAACTGACCTCAGTCTTGTTTCTTAAAAGGAAACTGTCAGTACAATACCCTGTGGGTTATGATTGAAGCCCTCCCCAAAGAAAAGCAAACAGGAGACTGCTGTCTTTGGGAAGTGAGTTCATATGGCCTCAAAAGCCAGCAATGATACCTCTATCTAGATTGTCACTAGGCTTGTTCCTTTTGGCTGGATAGTCATGATATCTATTCTATCTCCATTCTCATGTCTACTTTCTGTTTTATTGTCTGCTCAGTTATTTCTAATTATTTTCTCCAATGTTCTTGTAGTATCTTTTTACCCATGATCCTCCTTTCCCCTTTTCATTTTTTTTCATTACTGTTTTATCTATCTGTCATGATTATTTCTAGAAGCAGTACTTTGAAATGCTGATTTATCTCAGCAGATGAAAGTAATGTTAACTTTTCAGATTCAATAGCATTTAAATAGTGGTATAAATTTCTTCAGGAATACTATGCTTTGTTCTTAATTCAAATTTAAGCTGCCATCTATCTTTCTGAAAATTAGATGTGTGCAGTCACCTTGTCTACAAATAATTTTTGTATCTTATGGAATAAGTTTGAAATTCTATGACAAATGGTGTACCTCTATTCCTCAAAATTCAAGCAGGTAAAATATTTTGTTAGGTTATGTGACAAAAGCTCATCCACAAAAGAGCACACAGAGACAATGACAGATGCAGGAGCTCTGATTGTAGGGTCATCACAGAGACTCATTTAAGGCCCATCTCCACAGACCCAGGAAAGCACAGGAGCAAAAACAAAGGTAGAAAACAAAACTGAGGACGCAGACAAAAGGATATCCTACTCAGACTCCAATCAAAGCAGTGTCATAAGCAAAGGAAGAATCAAGTGTATTGATTAATTTGGAAAATACCATAAGTGAATACTTCTGTAATTGAATAAAGAATTCATTTATTCCACTCTTAAACTGAAAGAAAAACTTTAAAGGCTGTGTGCTTTTACTTCGAATTTTATGTATATCTCATTATGAAAGCAAATAAAAGAAATATCTTGGGTCATTTACAGTCTCTATTCAGCTTATTAGACCATTAATCAATAGTTTAAACAAATCAGTGATTCAACACTTGTGTGAAGTTTCAAGAACAGCTTCATGTAAGATGTACAAACCTTGTAGAGCAAAACTTTCACTGAAAAATTCTTCTAAGTCAAGAAATGCTATAAATGATATAACCTAAGCCTTAAAATAAATTTGGTTTCTCTCTGACCCATGACATCATGAGGATGAAGTATAAGGTCTTTTTCAAAACTTACTGCACCTTAGTACATTTTAAAAAAGAAGTTGAACTATTTTCTCATTTAATTAATCAAAACAATTATTTGCTACTTCCTTGAAAATCATACTTTAGTTGAAGAATAAATCTGAAGAGTTCATAGTGCCATGAATGTTTCTAAAATTATGTATGTTCTCTTTTTCTCTGCAATTTAGAATCTCCACCAAAAAAAATCATTAACAATTCTAACCTTGTTACAAAAAGTGGGAGGCAAATCATCCTTCTACAGCCTGATTAAGTACTGCACTTCATGTACATCTTGCAAAACTCTTAATTTTCACAGTCTCTTCAACTCATTTTTCTGATAGAAAAAGATTGGATATCCTTTGCTATACTTCTGCACTTCTAGTTATTTATATTGTTAATCAGATGACTATCACATTAAAATGATAATTCAAAAAATGTAAAGCTTTTTCTCCTATTTAATTTTCCTTTTATTGTGTGGTTTCAGCTGCATACTTTTAAATTTTTTTAACTTGCCATTGTCAAACCCCCATTACTTCTGGGTCACCTAATCCATACTTTAAAAAGTCTTTCTGAATTTGAGAGACTCTCATTCTCATCTCTTTTGCTACATGTCTCATTCACAGGTATTGAGTCATTCTCACAAAGTATTGCCAGGGAAACACAGCAAACAACTAGTTAATGTCCGTTTAGAATTTAGATGAATTTGAATGAGGTGATACCATGCTGTTTTAATAAATATGCATATGAAAATGAATATTTCTTTATTGTTTGTCTTCAAAAATTAAAATCAATAGCAGATAATTTAAGTTAGTGTATAATAAAATGCCTGTTCACTGTGTCAAAATATGGGCAAGGAGTATGCAGCTGTAAAGTTATTTACAGGATTATAAGTAAGCTTTGTGCACTCTTCTAACCTTAATAGAATTATTAAATTTCTCACACAGTTTTTTAGCAATAAGAATATATATTTTAAAGCTATAAGATAAAGCAGTAATACTCATCATCAGAGTTGATACGTTATTTTTTTTCCTGCCAGACTGGATACCATGGCAACATCTGGTTAGGAGAAGCTGAAGAGATATTTGAAGGTTTGCAATTGTTGAAGTCATTGGTCTGTAACAGACATGTATTAATTGCAAGTGAATATGACAGCCCAGACCAGATTTCTGAACAGGAAGAAAACATCAGCTTCATTCGAGACTAAGGAACTGAACAAGAGATGAATAAAATACTGTGTTGTCTGACTTCAAACCTGGTGTCATGCTTGTGTACTCATCATTTACAGGGGCTGGGGGAAAGGTGGAATTTTAATACCATAGAAATATGAATTTTTTAAGACGTTGAAAAACCCCATTGCTTGACAGCTCTAAGAGAGCAGAAATTATACCTTTCAAAATATCTCTAAAACCAATTGAAAGTTCCAATCAAGTGCAATCACAGCGATTTCATATTAAAAAAAGTGTGGCACCATGAAAGTTTTCCTTGGATACTGCTGTCAAATTAGCTTCCCGAAGGAATCATTACTTAAACCTGGTATGTACTTTTAGGGGAGTTATGACAGAAAGCTTTTTTTCTATGCATATGCAATCAGAAAAGCTGTTAAATATGTTCAAATGGACAGCAGACATTTTAATACAGATCTTAAATTCTGTACCTATTGTAAATGCAGGCTGTAAACTACAATCTTCAGACATGTAGGAATGCTTCCTTCTGTATTTGTGTCAGTATTTCAAAGTGAAAATGTTTTCATGCTTTATTGAAATGGCAGTATGCAGGAATCAGGTATCATTGACAACAGTTTGACTGTGTTTTCAAGTCAAAGAAAAATGCTTTTGGTTCTCAGAGCAAGCTGTTTATGCTATGCTACGCCTTCTGTTATATGACAGATGCATATTTACAAAATAAACAGAATATTAACTGAACTAGATAAAGTTAATTCTGTTGAAGAGAAACTTTGAATAACTTCCGTGCTTCCTAATTCTATGGTAAGAGGAAATGTGGCTGCTTTAAGGCATTGTGGTTTAACCCCAGCTGACAACTGTGCACCACACAGCTGTTCATTCACTCCACCCCACCTGCCATGTTATGGGGAGGAGAATCCAAAAAAACTTGAGGAGGTAAAACCTGTGGGTTGAGATAAGAAGAGTTTAATAATTGAAGTAAAATAAAAATATAAAATTATTAATAACAGTAATGAGAAGGAAAACAAAGAAAGAAAGAATCACAAACCAAGACAGAGGAATGATATGCAATACAGTTAGTTGCTCACCACCCACTGACAGATGTCCAACCCTTTCCCAAGCAATGATCAACCCCTCCTAGCCAAGTCCCCCCAGTTTATACACTGAACGTGCCATTCAGTAATATGGAATATCCCTTTGTCCAGTTCAGGTTAGCTGTCCTGGCCACACTCCCTCCCAAATTCTTTTGCACCTGCTCACTGGCAGTGTTTCAGTGGCTTACAGGCCACTGAAAAGTCTTTGATTGAGAGAAAGGACTACTTAGCAACACCTAAACCATCAGTATTTTATCAATATTAATTTCATACTGAATACAAAACACAGACCCTTACCAGCTACCAGGAAGAAGATTAACTCTATCCCAACCTAAACCCGGGCACTGTACCAGGAGAGGTCAGTGTTAAAGTGAGAGGGAATTTGGAATTTGAGAAACGGATAGAGGTTCTGTTCTCTTCCTGTGAGAAATAAAAAAAAGAAATCTCTAATGTTTTATCTGCCAGTGCCAAGACCAAAGAGTAGGCTCCTGCCCATCACAACAGAATCCACAGCCCTAAGAGGTTCGGTCCATAGACAGAGTGAGGTCCAAAGAATTTCTTCCAAGATATAGTGAACAGTTGTTCAGAGGACCTAAATATAATGGGTAACAATGATTCCAGATCACAGGTCCAGTTTTAAGTGAATTTTAAAGTCCTGTTGAAAAGTTTTTTTTTGTTTTTTTTTTGTAGATTTTTTTAAAAATGCCAGTCCAGAAAAAGTTTTTCTGGTATATTACTTAAGATATAACTCCTACAAATGGGATGTTTTAAAAGGCATTTACAGTTCTGAAGTAAAACTGGGTTTTGAGGGCTAGGGATCCCAGATGCAGGTCTCATGTATTTGAACAGCCTTTACAGTGGAATTAAATGGCCAGAATAAGGTTACACAGAAGCATAAACTTCAAGTTTTCTGTTTCTTTAAAATGTACATTTAATACCAGACATTTTAGGTGAAGATTATAGTAAGTTTTTATTTAAATAGAAAACAAAGTACTTGATTGCAAACCTAAGGAGAAAAATAAGGCAATAAGAACAGTTCCAGATTATATTCAGTTCTGAAACTTTCTTACCTAAGTGTTACGTGAGTCCATTCCTTTAATTTTATTTACTATCTGATATCATAATGATATATGGATTTCTTTCTTGTCCTTTAGAATGCACTCCTCCTTTCAATGTCAATTCAGTTGATCATTGTGGTAAAAACAGATGTTCAGGCATTACTTAGCAGCAGCCAGGTGCCATTACTGATCCTCTTCTGGTGCTGCTTCTTCAGAAATCTTTAACTGGGCAAGCAGTATACATACACATTCAAAGTATGATGTAAGTGCCTCTTGGCTTAGGCAGGCAAAAAGCAGCTGGGGTTTAGCTGTCAGGATAGGAACCTGCACAGTCACCAGCCCTGAGGCAGCTCTCAGAGCGTCATGGTTGGACAGGCAAGATGAATCCACAGGGTGAAGATCAGACTCTATGCCCTGGCAGAGGAATCTCCACCTTGCAGAGCTGCCTTTGCTGACAGCTCTATTGACACTTTTGGCTGATGCAATAACATTGAACCACAGAGTCAGTTAGAGCTGTATACATTGATGATTGAGTAATTTGCAAAGGATCTGAGTCAATTAAATTGCAATTATATCACATGAAATTGAGGTGGATAGAATTCAGATACTCATCCTGGAATACAACTTATTACCCTTGAATGTCTGTTATACAGAACTGTTTGTCAAATGAGTATATTTTGCTTCTTTACAGAAGTAAGTGGGTATATCAAAAACATTCTGAATATTTTATTTGCTGATGTTCCTAGGAAAAGATCATTGTTGCTCCTGTAATGGCATATATAGTTGAGGATAAGATTTCCCAGTTTCAGAGATGATAATGAGAATAACTTTGTCATTGACAAATGTAAAAAGTTTAAATTCGTTTTGGAATGCAGTCCAACTTCTTGGTATTTTCATGTTATTCATCTTATTTATGAGACAAAGTTTGCATTCCAGTGATGCCAAATTTCTGTATGTATGAAATCTAATAGGAACACCATTTTAAATTGAAATAATTTTTTAAAAAGTGAAGCAAGTATAGATATCTTAAAATGCACTAAAATTCAGTTGCATACCTTTATCTCATATATTTAGTCACTGACATATACCATTGTATTTATAAAAGTGCAGTAGATCTCATGCACTGAATGTTTTGGTTTTTTTTAATTTCTAAAATTTTTGGCCTTGTTTTAAGACACTTTTATAGGAAGAATTAAATTTATATAATCAGATGAGCTTCTGAATAAACAAACCTAGAGCTTGTCAATTATTTCCACCTCTACTGCTTTGCCTAAAATAAAATTAGGAATATTAACTAACTAAACCAACTTAACTTTACCTATTATATGACTAGCAACTCCTGGCTCTTTATTCATACCTGTAACAACCACTACTAAAAGATGTAAGGCAAATCCTGAAGCCATTTTGAAAAAGGACAAGAAAGACAATTCAGGGACTTACAATCCAGTCTGCTTCACTTCAGTCCTTGGGAGAAAACATGGCACAAATCCTTTTCCTAACTATTTCTGGGTCTGTGAAAAAGATGAAAGGGACTGGGAGGAGTCAGTTTGGATTTCACAAGGGTAAGAGCAGCAAATATCATCTACCTTGACTACAGCAGAACTTTTGTCACAGTCTCCCACAGCATCCTTGTATCTCACTTTTGACATTACTATCAAGATGACATGAGATGGAAAAGGAGTAGATGGACTACTAAATGGAGTGAAAATGGATCAGAGAATAGTAGTTATTTTTTCATATTCCCTGTGAACTTTGGTTCCAGGTGCAGTTCCTCTGCCCTGGGTAGGATAGAAGAGGTCTACATTGTAACCTATCCTACTTGTTATGGACCTGGAGGAGGAGGTAGAGCATGCCCTCACCAAGGTTGCAGATGATGGGCAGGGAATGGGCATATTGGACACACTGGAGGGCAGAGGGCATTTCAAAGGCTTCTAAATGTGGTGCAGAAGTGATCCAGGAGAATCTTAATGTAATTCAAGAGGTGCAAAGTACTATATGAGGAACAGACTAACTGTGCTCTGCACGTGTGTTGTCTAGGGACTGACAGAAGCATAGCCAACAGATTAAGGACAGCTCTTTGGTCTCCTCATTAAACAATATCTGGAATACTGTGACCTGCTCTGTGCTGCTCAGTTCCAGAAAGACACTGATAAAAATGAGTGAGTTTAGCCGAGGACCACTAAGATGGTCAGAGGATAAAGCACACAGTCTGTGTGAGCAGAGACTGAGGGAATAGGGATTAGTACTGTGGAGACAAGAAATACTTGAGAAGACTTAATGGCTAAATTCTAGAACCTTGGAGGAGGTTGCCACAAGAACACAGAGCCAGACTTTTTACAGAAGCTGTACAGCATGCAAATAAGATACAACTATTGACACACCATTAATTGAAATGGGAGTTTCCAACTGGATATAAGGAGAAAATTTAAAATAATAAAACCACAACAATAATCAGATTAGATAATTAAGGGATAATTAAACATTGATACGGTGTACCCAGAAAGGCTGTGGAATCATCATCCAGGGAGGTTTTCAATTCCCAGGTAGACGCTGATCTGAGTTCAGTTTAAACAGTGCTTTGAGAATTTGGCTTGATGTCATGGTGTCTCTTCTAACCTGAATAATCATACAGTCGTATGGAATTATTGCAATTCAATGAACAGGAATAAATTGAAAGCTTAGCATGTAAAAGAAACACACTCTACAGCTCATTTAGGTTTATTATCTGTTTCAAAATGTGAAATTAATTATATTCCGATAGACATCAAAAACTCTTAGCAAAATCTTTAACATTTCTCCACTTATATTATTTTCCTCTTTGTCGTCCCTAACATCTTCATTGTTGCCACTAAATCTATTTGAAACACCACAGCTGGGTTTATTTTTACCATTTTTCAAACTATCAGACATTCACATCTGTGAATTCTGACACTGGTCCTCTTCCATTTTATAATGTTCATGTTTGTTTCACATACTTTCAGAATGAAATGCATCTATGCGTTAAAAAATTGTCAGGTAACAAGAGAAACGAAATTATAATCTATGCCTTCTTGTAATATTGTGAAGAAAAACCCCAAAATACAATAAATCACCATGTATACCTGGTAAGAATAATATTCCAATCTCAACATTGACTAAAATCCAAGTGAGAAACAGCAGAAAGAGCGAGAGATCTTTGTCCTTATAGGAGAATTACCTAACAGCTTTGTAAATGAGATAACTGAGAGCAAGATTTGGAAGGTCTTTGTGGCCTTATAAAACTACAAACAGCGTTTGCCAGATGGCTTTACAACACATTTTAATAAAAATGTATATAAATTACTCTGGCAACTCCTAACCGACATATAAAAGGTCTCTGTACAATAAACTTTCTCCTCATTATACTCTAATCTCTCCCAGATTTACTAATAAGTACTGCAGAAACTAAATCCTCAAAAAAAAGTTCTTAAAAAGGTGAATAATTATGCCTAATGATGACCTTTATAAGTAATGAAAACAAGTTAATAAATTAATTTCTCATCAGTCCTTTAAAAATTTATTTCCACTCGAAGGTCTTTATCTCTTAAGAGGATCAGAATCTTCTCCCAACTGTTTCTTGAGGTTCAGGCCAACTATTTTCTGATTAATGGAATATATATCTAAATTTGTTGTAATTTCTGTTACTAAATACCAACAAATTTCTCCCACCAGAACAGCAATGTTTATGAAATAAAGATCAGAACAGAATTTGCACACCATCCAAAAAAAAAAAAAAAGATTTATTCATACTGATTTGATTTTTTTCCCTAACAATATTTCTACTTTCTGTTGAATGAAGCAAACACATACATGATCAAAGGAAAAAGACACAAGAGAATGAAAAGCATAAATCTGGTCAGACATACCCCTAACAAGTCTTGTGATTTTATTTCCTAGATTAAACAGAACAAGAAGAAAATAAAATACATAGAAAAATCAAGAAACAATATCAACAATTTAAGAAAAGAAAATCACTAAATTTCAGGGGAATTATACTCTTTAGAATTTTGAAAAGAATTACATTTGAAGAAAAATTTTTATCAATTGCTATGCTATTCATAATGCAGTTCAAGAAAACCAAGAGTGTATACCAAACAATAATTCCTCTATGATAGTGAAAAATTAAAATAATTCTGAGAGAAAAAAAAGGAAAACACAGGTACACAAAAGAAACTCAAACCAAGTAAACAAAAACAAAATAAAAACAACTCCCCACATGTCACAGGGCAAAACCAGAGTATTACCCTTAATATAAACTAATATAATTCACATTCCTAGTAATTTCAAGGTGGTTTACCTAATATAAATCACTTTCTAAAATATTAGTTGGTCCCTAACATTTGGTGTGCTACCATCCCCAAACAGAATTCTTCAAAATACTACTTTGTGAACTTTCTTTTATGTTTATTTTGTCTTTCACATAAGTTGTTTGATTAATCCTCTCCTCTCCTCTCATCTTCTACCACTACAC
>VXBI01007920.1:295119-339393 GCA_013397375.1 Toxostoma redivivum | reverse complement strand
ACTTTCTTTTATGTTTTTTTTGTCTTTCACATAAGTTGTTTGATTAATCCTCTCCTCTCCTCTCCTCTCCTCTCCTCTCCTCTCCTCTTTTTCCCTTCAAAAACAAAAAATATCTTCTTTCAACAAACTTATTGCTAATGCTAAAGCTATTGTTAATGCTAAAAGTAATTTTCATCATTATTTCACACTCCCATTTTTGGCTGTTGTGTTAGTTCTGTAATTGCAACAAACAAACAAACAAAAAATTGTTAAAGTATCAGCTTTCTCATCTGTAAAGAGAAGAAAAACAAACAAAAAAATACAAGCCACTTCATGACATGTCCACTCTGTCCTTAACTCTGAGAGCCCTAAATCACATTAATATTCTAAAGGATTTTACTAAGCTCAGCCAGCACTCTGTGTTAATGTCCTTGTGTTAAGGATCTTGATGATATGCATTACATAAGTAAGCATCACAAAATAAATTAATCTGGTTTGAAAATTAAAGACAAATATTTACATTCTTGTGTGGATACATCTATTAAGACATCATAAAAAATCCTGGCCTTTCACCTGAGTTTTTCTGTGCTTCCCAGTCAATCTTTGTCTGAATGCATGGCTTGCACACAAACTTTAAACAGTCTGCTCTTCTGTTCTTTTGGATCTTGTTAATAATTATCCATATAAATAACCACTTTAAACTAACAATATTATTTCCAATCTTACTCATACAATGAGCAAGTTCTATTTTCAGGCAGTAACACAGAACTTTTAACTAAGATACATATGCTCAAAGAAGCCTCAATTGATTAAGTGCTCTGAACACAGAAAAAGCACTACAAAAATATTTTCTATGCTGATATGTTTTAAGATAGATTGGAATCTTAATACAACAGAGTATTCTAAGAAAAATAATTAAGACATTTGGGACAGGAAGGGCTGACATTCACAATTTCTTAGTAATAAATAAGGAACAGTCAAAGGCAATAACTCAGAAATGGTTTTAGAAAAGAGTGAGAAAAAATAGCTCCCAGTAGAGCAGAATTCTGAAGAAATGTAATGCAATTCTTATGTGTGTGCATACATAATATACTCATATACATCCATAATACACAGCAACACAGTTTGGTACAGGATGTCTGTCAGAATGCTGTGGTGCAGTCTAGGATAGGCTTCAATACTGGTCTGATATCTCTTGTTGAGCAAGACAAGGAAAGTGGGTATTAAGTTGGAATTGGTTATGAGACCAACCCTGCTGAGAGGGCATCTTGCATTTAATGAATTTGCTCCTTCATAGAGAAAAAATATGCAAGCAAAAAAACATAATTAAATTATAATGCATGCAGAGGAAGAGTTATCTGGTTTTTTGCTGTCAGTGAAGTTACTTAGGTCAGATCCAGTCACTAATCTCTAGAAAAAACTTTTTCTATCCGAGGTGAAATGCTGCACAACCAAAGCTTTGCCTGTGGTTTACCCTACCTTATCAACACAGCAAAGACTTGTCAGAAAGGGAACATAAGAGACTACTTGTCAAGTTCTGCAATGGCATTGTTTCCCTGGAATATGTCACATCATGATTCTAGAACAATTTAAAAAATTATTAAATTATCTCAGAGAAATAATAAGAATTTTGGCAATATGATTCACGGCTGAAATCACATCCTTTTCTTTCCTTCACTTACTCTGGAGATTCCTTTGCTCAGTTTTAACACGGTCTTCTATATAACTATATTGACTCACAGTGATAGCGCCTACATTGTCAAAACTCATTATAACAATGACCTTGTTAGTCCCATGAGGCTGTAATGTTTCTTTCTTATCATGTGGGAAAATAAATTAGGCTCAATTTGGAAATTACAATATATTTCTAAAGGCCTCAATATCTGCTTTCAGACAGTACTTCCAATGCATCCTTCTATCTCAATATAATTCCTAAGTCTTGGTCTTGGTTTATCACTGCCTTCAGTTTGCTATTCCTCTTCTTTTTTAATGTGCTCCGGCTTTCCCTTGCCTTTTTCTTGATGTATTTCAAAGGTTTTTTTGCCACTTTGAGTAGGAAAAAAGGTGTAGGAAGAAAAAAGAGTGCAAATATTTCCACTAAATTCAAGTCCAGTGGAGGACAAAGATGGTGCAAGGAAGAAGATAGGGTTGATGGGAGAGACAAATTCTACCTGATGATGATGAACAAGTCTGAAATTCCTCAAAGCACAAGTAGGGTGCAGAATTTATTGTAATGTTTCTAATGAGTAAGATTTCTATAATATTTTACAAAACCTATTTTAAATAATATTTTTGATGGAATTGTGCACTTTCATTCTTCAGTATGCATATCAGCTTCCTCTAGATTTGGATTTGGAATTCCATGTCATTTCTTAATTTCTGATCACAGGAGTGATCATCATTTTTTAATTGCTATTTTTATGCTCCTTCCAAAGCAATGAACAATAATCTTTGACAGAGTATTCATCTCATTGGACTTGCTATATGATCCATTAAAACTACCTCTGCTTCCCTGTCTTTTTTTCCCAAATCCCAAAGCAGGTTTCCTAGATATTGAGAAAAAAAAAGCAAACACAATTTCTGAGGTATTTAAAGGCAGATATAAATATAAGTTCTTTATCTTTCCTTTTTTTCCTTATATTGATTACATAAATGACCATGAAATAAAATGATTTGTTTTACCTTTTTGAATACTTTTGATTTACAGCTTCTGCAGTATTTTTCATAAATTGCAGCCAATCATTTTTGTTTCAATCAAAATTTATACTGAACTCAGAACAGAAGAAGATCACTTTTATATATGGAATATTTTATAAGGGAGTTATTAGTTTCTAAATATAATATTTCAAGCTCATAACCTATTTCAGCAAGCTGGCCCTTAGTATTATGTATTGAATTAAATTAAAGGAAAAATAGTGAGTTAAATGGTGTCTGCTGTTCTTCAGGTAACACTTGCCACAGAAAAAACTAAACAGATATATTGCATTGTTTCATTTGATGAATGTGTTCAGTAGTAGATTAATCTATCACGAAGTCAGAACTGTTTCCAGTGAGCATGTACTCTGATTTTGTGTTTCATGACTTGAATGACTTTTGCTTTTCAACACAACAGTAGTTTTCTGCATTTTAATCTAACATACAGAATATTTCCATTAGAGATGAGATGCCTTTAGAAATATTGCATTCACAAATTATTATATAACATTTATAAACTTAGTAATATCACTTTTTGCATCCAGAAAAGTGTTACCAAATTCCCAGACTTTCAAGAGTTCCAATGGTTACAATGTATAATTATAATACTCAATTGATCAATATTGTTTGTTTTTTTAACCAATTAGAATAAGATTAATTTGGAAATATAAATGCTATTAAAAATCAAACAGGTGTCTTAATGCAATTGACGTTCTGAATGAATTAAATAATCATTCAAATTTAATGGAACTGACAAAACCTTCTCTCTGTCCTAATAATGCAATGTGCTATGCACTTATTAATATATGCCCACAGATCCACTGTGCCGCTTCTAAATTGCTTTTCACTTCTGGAACACAACCAATATCTTAGACTAAGCTCTTAAGAAAATCTTGGTAAACAAAAGACACATCTCTTAGTTAGTGGGGGTTAGTTTTAGTTTTGATTTTACATAAATTTTTGATTGTGATTCATATATTTTTATAAATATTACGGATAAAGCAGGTGTGCAAGATATTAATCCTTGCACCTTGAAAATATATCACATTCAGCTCAGTTGTTCTTCCATAATGATTACTTTACTTTAGAAATTACATATCAGTGAAAATCAAATTTTGAGAACATAAGATTAAGCATATTTTTCTTGAACCATGGAACAGTAAAAAGAAGAAGAGAAATTAAAAGTAAAGATAGACACATAAACCTGATACAAATACTTGGACCTGTGAGATTAACAGGAGGAGGTGAAATGGCAAGAAGGCATGTTTAAAATTAATTGTTTATAATGGATATGTCTATGTGTAGATAGTGACAACAAAAGTCTAATTAATATAATTTATTCAGCAATTCTAGTGTGTTATGAAGTTTCAGGTACAGTGGAATATATATTTTTACAGAAAACAAAATAAAATAAAAACCCCACAGCAAAGACACCGGGTGTGATCTTTCAAAAAAAGACATAACTTTGTTTATTTTTTCCTCAGAGCGTGGTCTCTGTGTGTGTAGTTCTCAGAGAAATTCTGAATTTTTTATTTTTAGGATTTTTTTTCCCTGTAAGAAGAGTGGAGAATAACAAGACTGAATAATATCACTGATAATTATTTAGGATACATTAACACAAATTCTGTGTTAAAAATTTATCAAAAGAGACTGGAACATCAATTTATACTTCTAATATTCCAGAAGGGAACAGCAAAAATGACATGCTCTTGGAGGCACGTCAGTTTACCAAACACTTTAAATGTATATTTGGTCATATTTTAGTCAGTCAGAATACTTAAACATCTAAAAACATCTAATATCATTCAAATGACTTAAAAATAAACAAGTGCTTAAGTGCATTGTTTAATTGAGGCTATAGGACTAAATTAATTCTCTGGGAATCCCTATTCAGGGAATTGATTTGGTAAAATATTACTAATTACTTTGAACTTCTGTAACCTCATGGACTTATGAGGTACATTTTAATCTTCATTACATAGATGAGAAAATGTCTTTTACCTGAGTAAACACCAACTGCTTGATTGACCAAGATCATATCATGAATTTGTAAATACGACCTCACAAAAGAACATAAGCCATACTCTGGACATTAAACTTTGCATCTACTGCTTATTTTTTCTCGTGTGGTGTTATAAACACTGTCTTGTGGGTTTTGCACTTTTAGATGAGGACATGACTATCATCACAAAGTGATATACTGTAAGATACAATTTATTAACCTTGTTGTTTATTTTTGTTGAACATGATTTGTATGTACAAAACTGGTTGGAAAATATTGTTTGCACAACAGCCTCAGTGTAGAGGCTGGTTTCTTCATACAGTTATCCATCTTACATAATCTGCAGTAACAGAGCTTTACTTATTAGACACTGAGGTGACTTCAGCAAGTGGTCAAACATCCACCCAGTCTCCCGCTCACACCCCTGTCCCATGGGATGAGGAGAAAAATGGAAGGCAAAGGGCTCATGGATAGAGGTAATGAATGACACTTTAATAAGGAAAGCAAAGGCTTTGTGTACAAATCAAGGAAAAAGAAAAACCCATTCATTGTTTCCTATCAGCAGAGTGGATGTTTCTTTATTTCAGGTAAGCAAGGCCTCAGTACATACTGCAATCGCTTGGAATGACAAACACAGTAACTACAACCATTCCACTCTTCCTCCTAAAAGACACTCCACAACCTCTCTGGGCAATCGGTTTTAGTCCTCTTTCAACTTCAAAACAAAAAAATCTTTTCCCCATTTATATGGAATTTTCTGTGGTTTTCAGTTTCTGGCCATTTCCTCTTGCCCTGACACTGGGTATCACCATAAAGAATCTGGCCCCATTTTCTTTACCCTTGCCCTTATGATACTTGAATACAGTGACAAGATCCCTTCTGTCTTCTAATCTAATCAGAGCCACCTCCTTCAGCTACTGCCCATAAGAGAGGTGCTCCAGTCCCTTGATCATCTTTGTGGCCCTCTGGACCCACTCTAGTTGCCTTTTTTGAACTCAGGAGTGCAGAGACTGACAGAGTGCTCCACATAAAACCACACCAGGGCTGAGTAGAGGGGCTGGCAATGACCCGCTGCCATTAACACATTTGGTGGCTTCTGTTTACCCAACCACACTTCAAGAAAGAGAGACCTTTTATTCAGGTGTTGGTTTCTTGAGTTTTTTTTCAATGTAATTGCCATTTTAGGAAAAATAGAAAATGTCCCAAACAAAATAGTGCATACAAACTCATTTTTTAAAATTTTCAGTTTAATCAATCACATTTTTATCAAGAAACACAGAAAAGAAAAAAAAATAGCATTACAGAAGCTACCTTGACAACTAAAAACAGAGGATCAATGTTTTTTTTCAAAATTTTGCACTGTCTCGAGCATATATAGTTAGTAATAGTAGTGAGTCTTTCCACTCCTTGGTAGACTGCTTCTAATCATTTTTCCTCACTGTCAAATCATAGCCTAATAAATGTCTTCTCTAAAATACATCAATCATAGATGGTATTATCTTTTTTTTAGAATTTTTGCTAGTAAGCTATTTCAAATTAAGAAGAAAGTCTCAGTCCATTGAAAAAAAATATTTTCTGAAATGTATATATTTTGATAAAATATAGTTAGGATTTTTTTTATTTCTCAATTGGATTTCATATGTTTTTTACTATTTTAAGGCTAGAAGCTGGGGCAGACTAGAGGCAGAGAGAAACAAAGAAAGAGCCTAATGATCCAGAAAATGTGTATGGAATATATGTGAGTGGAGCTTGATATTTTAAATCAAATAGGGTAGGGTATGAAGTGATGCATTTATACTCCTGATTTATTAGGGAAGGAGAAAATCCAACAAAACCAAACCACCACTGTGTCTGAACACACCCCCCCAAAAAGGCTAAAATCATGTTTCCTTTTTTTTAGCCAATTCAAGTTGTTATTTAAAGGTGTCCAGATAAACCTGGTAGACATAGCAAATAAAGCATAATAGTTTTCAATACAAAACATCAAAAAATGGACAAAACTGACTTTGAATTAATTGCAATAAACCTCACAGCTGAAGCAGTTCAGCTCTTGAGTGTCACAGATAATTCTTTCTCTTGCTGGTCACCTGGCTGGTCACCTGATCATCTGAGCTGATGAGATCAGAGGTGAGAGACCTGTTTATTTTGGTGTTTGTGATTACTCTGTGATAATTATCTACCCTACTGTTTGTCATTAGTGAATGGCTAATCTCTTTCTGTTTGCTCAAAGTTTAATGCATGCATCAGTTGTGTACACAACTCTGCAACTTCTGTGCTTTAGATCAGGAAGACCAAATAAAACAGGTTTCAATTGAATGTGAGAAACTTTCTCTCCACATAGAGCTCTATATGCCATACCAGCAAGGGAGCAGTAGTTGAGATATGAAACAAACATGATAAAAATGTTTCAGTAGCGTAGTTAGGCATTTTTTTTTTGCATGAAATTAAAAGAAAAAAACTGAATTCTTCTAGCTAATGAAAATAGAGATCTAGAAGGTGATATACTGACAATGTGTAGTATAAGACTAATACAACTAATCAGTATTTAGATCACAGAATCATAGAATATGCCGAGCTGGAAAGGACCCATCAGAATCATGGATGTAAAACTCCAGGCCCTGCAGAGGACGCCCCAAGAGTCACACCATGTGCCTGAGAGCATTGTCCAAACCCTTCTTGAATTCTATCAGTCTTGTTGCTGTGGCTACTTCCCTAGGGAGCCTGTTCCAGTGCCCAACCACTCCCTGGGTGAAAAATCTTTTTTCTAATATCAGACTTAAATGTCCTCTAACGCAGCTTCATGTCATTTCCCTGAGTCCTGTCACAGTAAAGAGGGCAAAGAGATGAGTACTTGTTCCTCCACTTCACCTCATGATGGTGTTGAAGACCACAGTGAGATCTCCCTTCAGTCTCCTCTTCACTAGGCTAAACAGTCCAAGTGACAGTAAGAAATTTGGTCAGCAATGGCAATAAAGGATAGATAAAGAATTAATAGAGTTTAATACAACACACCAGCTAAGCTAAGACAAAACATAATTTAGGTGAAGTCATGTTAAGAGGAATCAAAGCAATGCTCAACAAAGGACAGTTGGAAGGATGTAAGTAGTGACTAGAAAATGGAATAACTCATAATATTTTAACTGAAAAAGCAATCACAGTGAATATATTACAGGTGGTTACATGAAATGTAGTAATGTTACCAGTATCTTAAAGTTATAAAATAGTGTTAGGTTCTGAAACTGATTGAAAGTGTCTGAAATTAGCTGCAGTTCTGCCCCTTTTGCAAAGGAGAAAAAGAAACAAAATAAAAACCCTAGAACCCCATACAAATCCCCATATTAAGAGCAGAATGCCATGTTAGACATAGTGAAGCATTTTAAATGTTTGCTGCTGGTTTACCAGCTCTATAAACATGGCTCATGAACAAGAGAATTGAAAGTAATCAACATTATTTTCATCTACTTGTAGTGTTTACACCAAATTAATAATTAAAGGTTTTGAATGTCCTATTTGAACATAAAATTCAGTGTGATCTTTACAATTAGCAGTATAATCAGACTGTTTGGACACAGTGAATACATTTCAGCCACGACCATCTTGATAAGAATAATTTATTGTCTATAGTGTCATAATTTGGCGAATTTACAAAATCCCTTTGAGGCAACAGGACAAAATGGAGGAGTCCTTTTTTTGGAGGAGAAAAAGCAAGAAGAGATTAAGACTATAAGAAAAGCTTCTGTTGTGAGGATGGCCACCAATATCCTGAGCACTGAGATCAGATAAAGATTACCTCTTAAGGAAAGGTGTGGGCTTTTTTTCAGTCATCTCAAACTTTTTTACCTTAGAACAACATATCTTCAATTTAAATCTCTGCTAAATTTGATTCTTTTGCCTTTCCAAATCTCTATAGTTGAGTATTATATGAAAAAAAGTAAAATCCTATATTGATGTGAGCTCAAGAGGAAAGGACTCCAAGAAATGTCAGTAGAAGAAACAAAAATAAAAAAAATATATTTTTTCTCTACAAGGAATGGGTTACTGCTAATGAAAGGTATGTTTCATTTAGAAGCTGCTCTGGCATTGTTCCTAACACAATCATTAGTGGCAATTGTAACAAAAACTTTAAATTAAAATTATTAGGTGTCTGTCATGTTTAGACATCCAGCTCATTCATATTGATGTTCACTTAGAGGAGGTTCTCATTTAGGATGAAACTCATAGCAATAATAGTTTTGCTATACTATGAAGGGTGCAGATGTTTTACAGAATGTTGTTCTAATGAAATAAATTACAATTCTTCAAGTAAAATCAGGAGTAAGATTTTAATTTTGGGTTTATTCAGACAAAAAAATTCAAATTTTTTTTGTACAACAGAAAGCTTTGCTGCAGGTAAAAAGCAGAATACAGTGTAAAAATTATGGCTGTTTTGATCTAGTGGGTATCCTAGTGGGTGAGAGTCATGTTGTTTCCTCAAAATACAAATGTACTGAAAGAATTTCAACACCTGTAGAAAGGAACATATAGGCTAATTCATGATAATGTTTATTGTTAGAACTTGGTGGACAGGTGCAAGATAAATCCTTTTTAAATATTTTTTAATAATCCATCTTGGGAAGTACTCAGTATCCAATCAGAAAAGCATCAATAGCTCTTGTAAAAAGTAATAGTATTTATTTTATTGTTTCTTATAAAAACCTGTCAAATCATAATTTTGTTATTGACCAAATATTTTCAGCTACTGTAGGTGTAAATGAAAAAGATTTTTGCACATTCTTATTTATGAAATTTTTTGGTTGGCGTAGAAAATATGGTGCTAGAGTTTGAAAGTTGAAAGCATTTTCTTATTTTATTAATTCCATAATTCACAATATGAAGCCTTGAAATGTGATCATTTATGGGATGGAAACATTTAAGTTAATGAGTTTATGACAGTTTGTGGTGAGATTAATGCATGTTTTTCTGCCATAAAAGAGTTTTATATAACGTTTTTAAAGACACAATGAACTTAATGTAATGAAGATAGAAATTATTGAAAGTGAAATTTATTGATGGTTCCAATGAAATAGTGATAGTTACATTGATGAATGTTTCAAAATTCTTATGAAAAACAGATTAGATGTCCAACAAATATGCATTTAAAAATTTTACAGCATAATTTTTTCTATAAAATCTGGTTTTTAGTTTCCCAGGACAGAGACTGGGATTATAATTAAGAGATAATACTAGCAAGAATACTACAAAAGATCCTCTTTCTTTCTAGTCATAAAAGATGTTAGTGCTGTTTAATGATTTTGCTTCAGTAATAGGATGAGTTTTAATAATTTAAGTATGATTGCCTAGTGAGAAAAAGAAAACCACAACATTGCAATATTATGAAATGTTAATCTAATATCACTCTAATCTGAATATCAACAATGATTACTGATGTTTTTAAAAATCATAAAATGGTATAGAGATACTCCTTCAATGACATCAATAGTCAAGAACATTAAAGTAGCCTTAATGAACTTACATGTTTATATTAATGAATACTGTTTTGTCTGTTAGTACTGAAAATAATTATGAATGTTGTCACTGAATGAATAGTTCAGTGTAGTAAATTTTTATATGTACTGGACTTTGGTATTACTTGTAAAGTTTACATAAGACCTTAAGATACTGTTGGAAAGAGCACAAAATCTCACATGACAATAGAATGGTATGTAGTAGGCAAAAACTAGATTCTAAACATCTGCAGTATAGAGAGCTAAGAGTACAAAGCAATTGCTCCAATCCTTTGAAAATTTAGGGAGAAAATGCTTCCATCCTGACTAGAAATGGCCAAAAATATTTTAAGTCAGACAGCAATAGCTATAAGTTAATTGGAGAATGCAGGCCAAATGATCTTACTACTGAAAGAAATTTCTCATATTTTTTGGGGAAAAAAATAAAATAGAGATTAATGAACAATGAGAGACCATGGGCTACTCGTGGAAAACAAAATTAAAACTCTAAATTAATAATCAATTCAAAGTTCTTGATATTCTTGGACTCAGAAATATTCTGAACTTTGCAGTTTATTCTGTGATAAATTTGAGCAAGTGTAAATAACTCATTGTCTTATCTCATTTACTTAGGAGAAACAGTTTTTCCAGTTATTTTGATTTGTAAATATATGTTTTAAACAACTTCATAAAACTTGTAGGTCCTCAGGGTTTTGGAAATGAAAAAAAAAAAGTTCAATTTTTTTAATTAATTTGAAAAGGAAAATACACCACCCCACCTTCACTCCCCAAAAACAATTAATCAAACTAAAACCCCAACAAAAACCAAACAAATCCCTACAAACAATCAAGTTGAAAAAAAATGCCCTCATAAAACTCCATTATCAAGGTCTCCATGTTGCACACATGCCAGTTTTGAGCTCTCAATGCTTGAATGTGTCAGGCATAATGTATGCTAAAATTTCTGACTTAGATTCTCATATTCAACTCAATAGAATTTCTTACAGGTCCTAACACTGCAAGTAAAAGTGGGGTGACTTCTCTGCTAGGAGCTATGTGTGACTGAACACAACTGGACTGCATTTTTATATACAAACAGAATAACAAAACACTGCGCTGGTATTCCAAAAGGAACAGTTTTATAGAAGTGGAGGTAAATAGGATCAGAGGTAAAACATAAACAGAACATCAATGCCAGACAGAAATTAATTAAACTAAATTTCCACCGTAGTGTTTACACAGATATTAGCCAGGAGAGTGTGGGGTCTGTATCTTCCTCATTAGTAACAGTACATAAACCATATATCCACACTCAGTGGAGTTCATCTCAGTTTAAAGAAATATCTTAAGTATTGTGTTTTGAGCCCAAACTAGCCACCTGGATCTTCAAGACAGAAAGAATCTCTTTGGACTTTTGATCAATGTCTGCAACAACTCCATCATTATCACAGGTCAAATTGCTGCTCAATGTAGTCTATAACAACAGTATCCTAAAAGAAATAATCCTTTACAATGTCTTTCATCTCACCTTAAAATACATATCAGCTGCAGAAGGATCTAGAGAAGAAGTCCTATGAGGAGCAGTTGAGTGAACTTGGGCTGTTTATTCTGGAGAGAACAAGGCTCAGGGGAGACCTTATGGCTCTTTACAACCCCCTGAGAGGAGGCTGGAGCGAGGTGGGTGTCAGTCTCTTCTCCCAGGTAGCAAGTTATAGAATTATGGGAAACAGCCCCAGCTTGTACTAGGAGAGGTTCAGATTGCATGTTAGGAAAAAAATTCTTCACAGAAAGGATTGTCAAGCATTGGAACAGTTTGTCCAGGGAAGTAGTCAAGTAACCATCCCTGGAGGTCTTTAAAATCATGTAGATGTGGCACTAGGGACATTCCTTAATGGTGGACTTAATAGTGTTAGATTTGAATGCAATGACTTTAAAGGTCTTTTCTAACATAATGATTTTATCATTCTGTGATCTAAAATAGTCAAGAGAAGCATGTAATAGTTGTTTCTCCTCTGAATGTAAAAGTAGTTGCAGGCAATTAATTTACATGTAGATAGTTTTGTCTAACATTCCTAAAGTTAAGCAGAATGAACTATACTCTTCAGGGCAGTAATTAATCTCTTTCAAAATAGTTGCCTGGGAAGTGAAATGACTCTCTGAAGATACCTCTTTCTCTCCTGGTCCTTGGAATAAGGTAATGAACTGAGAGATGATCTATTTATTTTGGGAGATGGCTTCTGTTCATTCAGTGTCAATGTCTGCACAATTGCATAGTTTGATATGTTCACCTTGTGGCTGTGCATGAGGCTACTGCCACAGCTTCAAAGTACTTAAAAGCCATCACAGAATGAGCAGTCTGAAAGTAAGTTTAAATAGTAAGAAAATTCAGATAAAGAAAGAAAAAGTAAAGCTCCAAATAATTAAAGAAGGAAAAAGTGAGAATGTTTTACCTGTCTATTGACTGATCAGGATTACAGTGATCTAAAAATGAAAGATGAAATCTCTAAGGAGTATAAAGTGTTTAGTGGAAGCAGATTCTTTGAAAAATTAATTTTCAAGGTTCTGGAAATGCAAGTATAGCTAAAGAGTACTTGGTGTCATGATCATAAAGTAACAGCTACAGTTTTCCAAAGTATTGGTTAGTGGAAATTCAGAAATTATTCTGAATGTCATTGCACATTTCAGCAGAGACAACTTTATGAATTTTCTCTGAAATACTTCCCTGGAAGGATTTGTTTAACAAAAATTGTAGCCTCATCTCAGAAAGCTCTAGGGAAGCTAAACCCGAAATGTTTAAAGAGTGAAACGCTAGTTCTTTGATTTGCCAGCAAACCAAGAGGACTATGTGGCTTGTGTAAAACACTTCAGACACAGTATTGGTAGAACTTTGGATAAGGCATTTGTGATACTCAAGACCAAAACTATTAGCAAGGCACAGACATGCTGACAATGGAAAATAAATTATGATGAGAGAATTTTGACTTGAATATGGCTACATTATCACAGAACTTAAAATCACTCTTGAAAAGCTATACAATGGCAGCTTTGTCCGTGTGCAAAGTGATCAGGAAAATAGGGAAAGTTTCACCTGTTTTAGCTACATATGTGTTCATTTGAACTTACACTCGAGCAGGAAAAAGAAATGGACATTCTCCAAGCATGAGTCATCTGACCTATTTTAAATGTTTGCTTTAGGATGCAATGAATCAGCTTCTAAATGCACATTAATAATGAATACTTGTTCAAATTAATCTTTCATATAGTGTCTGTGAAAAGAATACAGGAATAATCCCTTAAGAGTCCATGAGTAAGATACTTCTAAATATTAATAAAAAAATCCAGTGTAGCAGGTGTCTCAGGAAAGCAGTTGGCATTATTATAATTATCCCAAAGAATGAAAAGGCCTGTGTGAGCTCCTGAAAAGGGGAAGCTTGCCCCACATGGGACATTTGTTGGAGAGAAAGAAAAGGAAACTTCCCTAAAGTACAGGAAACAGAACTGAGAAATGTTGTATCTAAGGAATATTTTCATCAGATTGAGCTTGTGAAGATATTATACCCTGAATAAATAACAAAACCAAATGAAAAATAATGCTTTTTGTGCAATATTCTAAGGCAAGACAGCTCTGCTGTTGAAGCAAGTTCCTCTGTGAGTTTCTGTGGTTTTGTACTTTTTGCTTAACAATCTAAATTTTAAGAAATCAGTAATTTAACAAAAAATTATACACAAATAACTACTTTAATTACTAAGATTCAGGTAAAATTGAATTTGATAACAAATACAAATCAGAAACTAGGAGCTGTCCACAATAAAATAGCAAATGATAAAGCAATCCTAGAGCTTATATTTATCTATTCATATAAGAAAACCACATAACTATGGCATAAATAATGCATAAGAAGCAGAAATGTATTCATGAATCTCCTTGTAGTTAGAAAAAATCAAAGTGGTAGATTCATATCAGGTGATGATGATGATGATGTAATATTTTCCACTCCCATAATAATTCTGGAGGTTGTTAAGCGGCAACTCCTAAAACTAGGTAGTTTAAAATTTGTCTGGCATTCAATATTTTTAAAAGAGCTGGCTGGAGAGCTCCCTAGACAATTGACATTGATTTTTCAATAAGTCTTGGAAAACTAGGGAAGCTCCAGAGGACTGGAAGAAATCTAATGGGTCAATACTTCAAAAAGACAAGCAGGATGAGCTACATAATTAATTGTCCATAAACTAGCTTTGATCCCAGGAATACCTTGGAACATTTTGTGAGCGGTCCAAGAATAAAGAATTCAAAACAGGTAACATAGAAAATGTAAATCAATACTGATTCATTGAAAACAGAAGTTTTCAAATTTCTACACTTTTTCATCAGATTACATGACTGATATGCCACAGCTCTGAGTCAATTCTTAGCTGTATGTAAATATTCTATTTCATATATAAAAAAACAAACAAAAAAAACCATTTTAGAAACAAAATACTAGAAGAGATTCCGTGTGTTGTTGACGTCATTTATCAAAACATTCTTTTATGTATGACCTCCAGAAAGAGAGAAAGTACTGTCTCAAAAGTGACTAATATTTTTTGCCCTTTTTCCTAGAAGTCTACCTACAATAGCACTAAACTATTTAATTTCTTCACAGAAAGTACTGGTTTTATGAATATATGTATATTTAAAAAAAAAAATCATGTAAATGTTGTCCTGTGTATTTAAAAAGGTTTTAATTTTGGATTTTTTTATTTTATTTTGAATTAGATTTTGATAGGGCATACAAAATCTTTATTTTTCCAAAGGTATAATCTCATTTAACAAGTTCTTCAGTCACTTTTCCTACAGTGGACTTGCATTTTCACAAACAGCTTTAAATGGCATCTTTATAAACACTTTTTATTCATAATTCATATTGTACTTGAGGGACTAGATGAACACAAAACTGATGGGTTGAATAATATATCCAGTAGGCATACAAAAGCTAGAAAATAACCCTTTACTTTAACTTTGTCATAAACTTTTTAATGTCAAATTATTGCTCAACCTTTTAAGGTCATCCAAATCTTTCCATTTGCTATTTTAATCTTCAGCATTAATAGCATCTCACATCACCATATAATTAGAATATATCTTTGAGCTAGTTGCTAATATCAGTCACCTTAAAATGATCAAAGACAAATTCTTAAGGAGCTCTATAAACAAATTCTATTAAATCTCATAGACCTCTTTTAGAAGAATTTTTTTGTCTCTCATTTATTCATTTAGACAATTTACAGTTCTCTGGCCCATCTTCTTCAGCATCATTAATAATTTCCCATGTGGTGCTAAACTAAATGTTTTACAAAAATCTGAGTAGATTAAATATGTCACAGGTCTCTTGACTATTGAAAACTGATTATCCTAGTAGAAACAACCTTTGAAAAACCATTTAAATTTATTCCTAATGTTTCTATGTCTTTAATTACTGTTTTCTTTAAAATTGGCATTGGATAATATCTATCTATTGGATAAGTCTAGTAAAGAATTTTTGCTCTTCTTCTCATAAGCACAATATTTCTACTTTTCTGTGAACTGATATTTTTAATTTAAAATCTTGCATAATGTCATCAAGTAAAAGTTCATTTGATGTTCTGAGAAGGAAATGTGGTTCACTAAACGGCCAGGTTTCAGTTCTGATTCCACTAAGAGTTTTTTTGGACTTTGTGGGTGGGCTGATGTCTTTGCTTTGGTGCAAATTTCTTCTTATTACCTGCCTTACTTTTGTTTCATTTTTACAGCAGCAAAATTAAAACTTTATTCTGGGTCATATCCTAGCTACAATGTGTATTCATAGATCTGCCTTTGATTTTGGTTGGTTGGTTGTTCAGCTGGGTTTCTACTTTGCTGTGCTTTTAGGGGAAGCTTTTTGATTTTGTTTTTGGGCTTTTTATTTAAGAAGTTTTGATACTTTGTTTATTTAATTTTGCTTTGTGGAATATAACTTGATTTGTGCTTTCTGCTATCACTAAGACAAGTTTCTTTGACAATCAGCAATTTTTACACTGTTTGTGGAATTTCTGACTACCCTTAACTTACTGTTATGTTTTACTGTGAGATTTACAGATCTTTTCTACAAGCTACTTCAGTACAAGTACTTATAAGCATCCTTAGGAAACAACATGAAAATTTTGACTACTGAGAGTGATATAAATTTTGAACCTGCTATGCTTCAGGTTATGAATAAATTGCTTCAGTAAATGGTTTTGTTAGCTTTTCAGAATATCCCTCCTTGATAGAACCAACAAATAAATATTATATTTTTAATTTCACTTTACAGAAAGAAAAGTTAGATGTATCAAGGCTTTCTGAAACATAAAGGTGTGGTAAAGCTCCCCTAGTGACATTACTTGCAGAAATATTATTTCTGTAACTATTTAAAAGGTACTACTGAAAACTCTACGGAGCCTCTGCTTCACATGACACAAAGGAACTTCACAGCATGAAACGTGCCATGTCAATATTCAGTAAAGAAAGAGGCAATACTTAGCAGCTATGTTGTCATTATTATTACTGATTCCTATTTTCAAATCAATTTCTTTGCAAAAGAAATTAATAGAAAATAAAAATCCATATTGTATCCTTAATGGGGAATTATCTTTAAGCAGTTCTGTTTTCAGAACCTTCCACTGGACAAATCCATTTATTAATCCTAAATCATGTTAACGATGACATGGGGGGAAAATACTTTCACCTGAATTACTGGAATTCTTCACCAACTGAATTATACCAAGGAGCTTGTCTTTTTGAAAATTCAAACATATCCTAAAAGAAAGGCATATTTAAATTATGGGGCTTTCATTCCTTACTTACTACTTTGCCCTGAAAAACTTGTCATTGTGATGATTAATTTACTAGGGATAACACCTTGCTTCCGTGTTTTGGTCAAAAAGGCTAAAAAAGGCTAAAATGACAAAAAATAAACCTTGACAGAAACATGGATTTTTTTATTACCTCTGTAGATGATGTTGGTAACACTGCTTAATTTCCAGCAATTGACCTTTAGTTGCATTCCACTTTTCATATTACTGTATTGCAGTATTCATTTTCAGTGTTTACTGAAAGAAAAAGAACTACTGAAATACCTAAATTATTAGAAGGCATTCAACGTGGAATTAAAAAAAAAAAAATTGATGTTTTGAAGAAAAATCAATCCATTTAATTTGACATGAGAAGATTAGAAAATTATTTAAACACTATATGAAATTTGTATGTGTTGAGTAGAATTGTTAGATTTTCAGGTGACAATGGAAATGTTCATGAATGCAAGATAAATAATGCAGGCTGTAGATATAAAACATACTAAGTATTCCATGTGTAACTGATATATGTATACTTTGACACTGCAGTACATGTATAATTTATAACATTTCATTAAGTAAGTTTGGAGCTTGACACCTGCAAATTAATGCCAATATAATTTAATTTAATGTGGTAACTGATTATTGGAATAATTTTTGCAGCCTAATAGAATTTTCCTGTCTCTAATGAATTTAAAAAAAAATCAAGTTAAGATATTTTTAGGTTGTGTTTAGGAATGACATTCCTAAAATCCTCTTCCAGAGCTACATTTTTCTCAGCGGACAACTTTGATTGATAAGGATTGAGATGGGCAAAATAGTCCTTCAGAACAGGAATATGCCAAGCACAGCTGATTGTTTACTTATTCATAAGTAAAAAATCATGAAAAGCTATACGATGCTTCTGCCATTCATTAAAACTTGTAGAGAAATTTGTGAGGATGAAGCTCAATTCTGTCATGGATCTGTTTGCAATATTACTGGGGGTGGCACTCCTCTGATCTTGTATTATTGATGGTATTTGAATTTGATTATCAACTGGTATTTACAACATATCAATGGTTCTTTTTATTAATGAGTCTAGGGAAGCTGGCATTTTTGGTTGTCTTGTTTGGTTGGTTCAGGTTTTTTGTTATGGGGTGGATGTAGTTGTGGGTGTGGGTGTAAATGTGTTAAAAGTAGAGAGTTTAACTGTGGAAAAATATTCTGTTTGGCTTGTAAAACACTAATCCATTGATAGATGTTATATTTGCCATAGCATTCTCAATTTAGGTTTCAGTCTCCCTCTGGACAGAAAACAATTACGATGCACTCTGGTTGAGAGCACAAGCAGACAAGGTAAATTTTGTATATGCAGTAAACTTTATTCTTAAGAAATCACTTATCTCTGCTAAAGGCTACCAATCTGCTGTCCTCAATTTTTCTTTTAATGTACAGATAAGAAATTTCCTGTGTAGCCATTTCTTTTCATTTTCTTGCAGAGAAATACAGGGTCCAATTCACTAACATCCTGAGGATCTTTATCCTTTATAATTAGAATTCAACTCTACTAGAAGAAATATTAAATGGGAATAGAAAAAAGCAATGCATTGTCGAAATGTACAATAAGACAGGTATACAAGTCAGGTGAAATGGATCAGATCAATTTTTATATTCTGGTTTTTACTGCATCCTTTTCTCTAATAATATACAGGTATTTCTCACAAGCCATTTATTTCCAAACAGATTTGTGATGTATTTCATACACTGGGAGAAAATTATATTGCTATTTCAGTTGGTGTCAGGTTATATTCTACAAGGATATAGCTGTCTCAATTATTGATGAGAAAATTTCATTGTGGAAGATGGGAAAAAAATGACGTTGAGTTTTTGAGTAATAAATATCACTGTTGATATCATTACTGATATTATTTTAAGGGGAGATTTTATTATTCTTCTCATGATGAGTTCTTGGACAATTAAGCAAGCAATGTCCTGTTTTTAGGAAAAGTAAGTAAAGAGATTTGACAGTCAACTTCGTGTATGAGATCTACTTTCTATATATTTGGTAGATCAAAGCAATCCTAGGATAGTCATTCTAACAAGCACAGAGTCTTTTCTTCATTGACCAAAGTACAGAAATAAAGACATTTATTAATTCAATTGGTTAGTTCAGGTCTGTGAGTGGGTGTTCCAAAGAAACAACTGCAACCAAAAGATTAAATAAAATGCCATCTTGAAAAGCAGTGCTGGAGACTAATGAAGCAGAGGATTTTCACCCTGCTGATAGGAAAAACTAAGATTCAATCAACATTTTGAACCTCCATTTCCATGTTTGTGGGGACAGAACTTGATTACAATCTGTGGCAGTCAAAGAAGTCAGTAGAGACTAAAGGAAATTTGGAGTGTCATTAAGCAGAGAGAAAGAATTAATTTCCATAGTCAGAGGTGCCTAATCCCATTTGAAATATCTTGGTTTATTGTATCCATAGGCACAGGAATAGCAGATATGGCAGAGGATATTGGAAGATCTCAGATGACTGATAATTTGAGTCCAACGTAGCAAGTGAGTTGTAGATAGCTGAACTGAGCTGAGTATCTGCACAGGAACATGCAGATACCCACACACAACACTTCAGTTTACATATTTTCAGACTAATCTAGAACAGACATCCACTACCAATTAAACTGCATAGTCTTACATCAGTTGTAAAACAACAGTAAGAATACAGCATATAAAGAACCATAAGAGTTCCCTAAGCAACTAAATTAAAAAAAAAAAAAGGGAAGAAAATGGTACCTGCAATGTGAATTTTATACAAAAAGGTAGTAAATGGAGTGTTTTAGGAATATCAAAAGCCCAAATAAACTGCTGAGATTTTGCCAGTCTTTACAATTAAAGAACTGCGACTCTCAGACATAGCAATTCTTTGTTGATAGTTTGACTTGTTGTGGCAACCATTTTAAATCAAATACATAATTTAGTTTTCCATAGAAAAATATGAATAACAACAGGATTAATCTTGATATATTTAGTTACTTCACTCAGAAAAAAAAATGTGGAACTTGGTCATGACATGCAATAAATAATTTAAAATTAAGCTGATTTGTTGAACACACAACCACAGGAGCAGAAGCATTACAGAAGTAATGTATCTGAATCATTGTAGAAAACAAAATATTTTGAAAATTTCTCCCTTAAGGAAATAAAAATATAAATTTTAATAAAGAAAGAAGATGCATTAGACTTTCTAAACAGTTAATAGAATTGTAGCAGGTGTCCAGATTAGAAGATATTGGAAAAGGCACATTGTATATTCTGAAAGTAGTAAAGAATTATTTTGTCACAAGTTTTAGACTGTGTTTTAATTTTAGGGACGATTTTGAGAGATTTGCAGTGAGATATGTTAGAATCTTGTCTTTCAAAGGAATTCTTTATGGAAAAAGGATAGAAACATGTACCTACCAATAATTGTAATTATCAATAATCTGTTGTTAGGGACTATTTTTAAACACCTGGCAAATCTAGGACATCTGCAAGATCTAGAAGTCCAAGATGATTCTTAATCTGTACTGTTACTGTCACAATTTGCATATTCATAATAAAGGAGCATTTACTGCTTTGTGCAAGCTACTCATTATGAGGAAAAGGTTTCCAGAGAGCTGTGTTTGGAAAAGCAGCCGGACTGGGGGTAGGGCGTGTGAAGTCTTTACTGATGCTGTTTAAACGTGACAGGAAATTATACACCTGGCAGTGGATTGTGTGTCTTTCAGAATATCAGAATATAGACATTGATTTTTACCATTACATTATGCCTACCAGAAAGGTAACTAGTTATATAAACTGACATAGAACTGGAATTTACTTAATACTGCTTGTTCCTGCATTCTTCATTCTTTGTTTTATGCAGTTTGCTCCGTTCCTTAAAATACAGACGAGTGGATAGGTACAAAACTTTAAGTAATTAAAGTAATAAGTTTCTAGCTTGAAAATAAACACTTTTAGATGATAGAGGAAAAACCAAAACTCCTTGAATTGAATTTCTGCAGCAGTTTGGTAACCATTTCACCTCAGCAGCTTCACAAATTTCAGAGCCTGTTTACAGCCTTTTACAAGGTCAGGAATAAAAATGCACCTCACATTTTAAATTAATTTAAAACAATATTCAACATTTAGTTATAAAACCTAGTTTGAACTATTTAACATGCACGTGTCAACTTGTTAAGAGATTCAGTGGATAGTCACTTAGCAATTTGAATTATCAAGATATTAAGAAAATTTAGGGGAACATGCTAAACATGATTAAGGACGGGACATAAGGACTGCATTTTCTGTGTTGTATCAATTTTCACAGGGTGCCATGAGTCAATATTGCAGGATTGAGCAGGAAATACAGGGAGAGAATTACTCCCTAGGAGGTAAGAGTAAAGGACAGAAAGAGGAAAAAAGGAAAATTCCACATGCATATCCCTTAATGAACACAGGAATTCAAGAATTGATCATCTCGAGGAAACAACAGGCCAGTTCCACTGAATTATTTTATTCCAAATTGATAATTGGCAGCAGTAGCAAAATTTGTCACATGCGTATTAATTTCTTCTGCACATAATTAAAAATATTACGTTTCAATTGCTTCCATATTGAATTTTTGGGATGAGGCATCAGAGATAGGAAACACAGTTAAGGCCTATAGTCATCCCAGTACAATATTGCTACTTAAAATAGTTACCTGGCTTGTTCCAAACACCACAAAGCCTAGATGAACAGAGTAACTTGAAAATCAGCTGCACCTTGCCTGCATCTAAAAACTACTAAACTCATAACTAATACATCTTGACCTGTGGAAAAGTCACTGCAAAAATATTCCCATAGTCCTTTTCCTTGAAAACACCACTTTCTAAGAATAGACATTACCTTTTCAAATAAATGGATTCAGAATCATCAGCCACAACTATAAGTTTCATAGTGTTATTCTAATGTACTTAATTTTCAGTCTATTTAAGATTATACATCATCTCCAGGCCTTAGAGCTATCACAGTTGGATCATTTTCTATGTGACACATAACCTATGGCAAGATGGTACTCTGACTAGATCTCAGAAATACTCTTATGTAAGTGCTATTCTAGCCATAGGGATAAAAATTCCTAAATATTGTATTAGATTGAAACACCTGTCCTATTTCAGACTAGATTAGTAGAATAGAAGATGAATGTGAGTTCAAACACGTTATTAATGAAAAATTTTTAATCATGATCACTGGTTAAGTTTGGCCAACTCAAAGTATTGTGACTTGTTTCTGTTTATGGTTAATCTTATATATTAGTGCAGCTAAATCCTTCACTTAAATCTGTACTAGGTATTAGCGCCAGATGATTTGCTTTTAACTTCCTAGGAATCTACCCTGGCACTTTAATGTCAAGGTCCCTGTTTATAACTCCTACTAGAACAGACTCCTTACAAACAAGGATAATCCCTTATTTGATGTTTACTTACTTAGTTCCTCTTTTATCTGGAGCTTCTACTAAGCAAATTTTACAGTAAGTTGTTTATTTTGCAAGATAGACATATGTAATAACTGGGTTTCTTAATGTATCCTACTTTAGTAATCTTATTCATAAAATGCCAAAGGAGATATTATTATTTTGCAATCATAATTAAATGTAAGACATTGAAATCCTCTGCATTAAGACTGAAAATATTTTTTAAGTTTTTCATATATTGTCCTAATATCAACTTCCTTTCACTTTAAAATACCTATGCCTTGTAACATTACTGCAAATCTATAAAATCACATAGTTCAATTTACAAATAAAGGCAAGAAAATAATTAGGAACATTATATTTTTAAATAACTTTCCCCATCATTCTTCCTATAACAATTCTGCTTGTGTATCATCTCTTAATTTGGATTGCATATCTAGTGACAAGCTGCCAATGTGGATATGTCTAAAATTTCTTCAAGAGATGGTTCTCTAAGACTACCCACTTTTCATATGAAGTCAATGAGAAGAAATGTCTTTGGAAGCTTCTCAAAGAAAAGTTCTGCACTAAGTTAAAGTATTTATGTAGACCCCAGTAGAAGATTTTCAAGACCTCCCTCTGTCAATGGAAAGGGCAAGATGGTGATGAAGGAGGACAGATTTTTGAAGCAGCCTAAAAGGTTGATAAGGAGTTGAGCTATTTACAGCAGCCTGGTTGGTGTGGAAATATGGGAGAGTGTATGACATAGCTAATACAAGGGAATTTCCTCCCATCTTCATCTCTTGGGATGCAGATAGAATTACGTCACACATGAGTTCTGAAAAATTCCTGTTCAAGGATAAATACAAGGTATTCAACTCAGTTTTATGTTGTAAGAAGGAATCATGGCAGTCATTGGACAAAAAAACAGCCATCTGTAGATGAAAACCACAGCTGAGAGTTTTATAAAGTCAAAAAAATGAATAATCTTTTGACTTCTGTAGAACTGCTGAGTCACCATAAAGACAATTTCTACTTTCTTTCAAATGAATGTCACATGTCACTAGATGTAAGAATCAGGACCAATGAGGCTTTACATGAATTCAGAATACTCAGGACTTGAGACAGTACTGAACAATTTGCTGCCAGTCTATAGGCTGGGACTACAATGCATAGTGTAACTAAGTAATTTAGAAGGATGAATGTAATTTTCAAATAATTGTTTTCAAATGAGACATTGACAGATAAAGTACTATGTATTACTGCTATATCTGAGAATAATTCAGCTTTCACAATAATGTCATTTCCCTGATTCTGCAGTTTTAGAAAAAGAACCATTCCTCTTAAATCCTCTATCAATACATACTCATGCAAAATATTGATCCCTCTAGGTGGACAGCATCCTGCAGGCTAGAAGCAATTTAACTGAGTGCATAGCTAAGAAAAGAGAAAGCTGTTGAAAATATTTGCAACTTATGTTAAAGAGCAGAAATTTAAAGTATCTACAGCTCTAAACACACATTGTAGGATTAGAAAAAGTGGGACAAGCTAGTCCAGTTAATAAATGTATCTATCTTTACAGTCCTGACATCACTGCTGACAGGGACCAGGCTTTACTCAGCTTTTCAGAGTTTTGAGACTGGACTTGTAACTTTTGTAGCCAGAGCAGCAGCTGCCTAATGAGTAGGTATCTATGACTGTAAGTTGACAAACATTGTCACAATTTCCAAGAAGCGGGGGAAGAATGTCCCTGGAAACTGCAGGCCTGTTAGTCTCATTTCAGTGCTTGATAAAGTTATGGAGAAGATTATTCTGGGAAGTATTGAAAAACACCTTAAAGACAGCTCAGTCATCCATCACAACCAGCACAGTTTCATGAGAGGAAAGGCCTGTTTACCAAATCTGATTTGTCTTTATCACAAGGTAACCCATCTAGTTGACTGAAGGAATCCAGTTGATCTGGATTTTTCTTTCTGGATTTTGATAAAGTTTTTTGATACAGTCTCTCACAGCATCCTTCTGGATGAAATGCCCAGCACACAGCTGGATAAAAACATGATATGATGGGTGAGCAGCTGTCTCATGAGTTGAGCACAAAGGGTTATAGGGAATGGGGTGACTTCAGACTGGTGACCTGTCACTGTAGTGGGGCTCTGCAGGGCTCCATCCTTGGCTTGTGCTCTTCAACAGCTTCATAAATGACTTGGATACAGGACTGGAAGAGATACTGTACAAGTTTGCAGATGATACAAAACTGGGAGGAGCTGTTGACTCCCTTGAAGGAAGAAAGGCACTACAGGGGGACCTCAAGATATTAGAGGGCTGGGAAATCACCAACCATATGAAGTAATGTGGGCAAGTGCTGAATTCTGCACCTGGAGTGGGGCAACCCTAGATGCACAGACAGACTGGGGAATGAGAAGCTGGAAAGCAGCACCTTGGAAAGGGACCTGGATGGAGGTCCTGGTCCATGACAAGTTGAGTGTGAGTCAGCAGTGCCCTGGAGCCAGGAGGGCCAACCCTGTACTGGGGGTCATCAGGCACAGCATCACAGCCAGGCAAGGGAGGGGGTTGTCCTCCTCTGCTCTGAGCTGGGGCAGCCTCACCTTGAATATTTTGTGCAGTATTCAGCAAATCCTGTGTTTCTGTGGTTGCCCTCTTTATTTTGATTTGCTCTCGAATGTGGTTTCCTGTACCCTGCCTGTCCAATATACCATAAGGTTGTTCTACAAGGGAAGGGAAGGCAGCAGCCAAGGTGATGACAACACATTGACTGCACCAGCTACACACAGTGATCATAGTGGGTTCTCTCCACCATCTGGTGACAGCTGAACAAAGCAAAGTAACAAGTCAAGTCCAGGATCCCTTGAGGAAGCTCAATGACAGCGTCCAGATGAGCAGAAACATAGCAGGGCTGTGTTTTAGCACAAACCTATTCCTTATCATCATTCTACACCCCTCTTTTTCCATTATTTCTTGCAATAGTTGCCATAATCTCAGGCACATTCACCTATGAGTGTGTGCCTATATTTTTTCCTAAATTTTTAGCATGTCTGCACTCCATGTGTTATAAACAAGGCTGGAGAGGCAGTAACAATTTTCTTCAACGTCGAAATATTGGAGCAGGAGTGAAGAGGACAGGTATTCAGCTCAAAATGCTAGACCTTGAGCTACAAACAATAGTGGTAGCCTCAGCTGGTTGGGAGCATGACATAGGACCTGAAACAATTGGTGTGGAAAAGGTTAGAAAAAGTGAAAAAAGAGTTACATGAGGTAGAATCCTGAAGAGGAATAATATATCTTCATGAAAAAGGTAGATTGAGAAAAGAGTTGGAAACCTGGAGAGAGGAAACTGGAATAGGATAGGAAACAAAAGGTTAAAGGAATCTTTAATTTTTAAGGAGATCAATTTGAGACAATTATAGTTCAAAAAACTCCAAAACTAGAAGTAAGGCTAAGGAAGAATGGGAGACAAGCAAATTTGTTACCAGCAGTAAAACCTGGCAGTTTGTGGTAAGAAAGGAACCATGAAATTCACTCTTCAGCACTCAGGAGAAATTTGTAAAAACATTGCCAGGATTTTTGCAAGTTAGTCTTCATTTTTCAGCTTACAACCAGTTGATATCTGCTTCTATTCCTATCACCTTTATTAGCTTATTTAGTACAGAACTTTGCAATGCATCTGGCCATCTTTATGAATGCAAAGAAGACAGGAAGTGCATAGCTTTGTTTCTAGTTTTAAACTTGAAACCTTTTTAGGAAGATGATTCTGAAGGTTTTAAAGTCAAGCACTCAGAGGTCTGAGTGCCTAATTCAACACTCTTGTATATGAACATTATCAATACATAGTTTAAATATGCAATTGTTTTTGTTTTTGTTTGGGTTTTTTTTGCCTTATAGCATTATTCAGTCTATGAAATTGAACTGCATTAGGTATCAGTGGGAATTGTGTAGGTTCTTCTTTACACAATTTTGCTTAAATCTCAAAATGTCTTCATCTTTACCCTTCAAAACCATTTAATTTGCACAACTTGTTCTTGTTTACAAGCCAGTGTGGAGATTCTCTGATCATTTAATAATGCACTGATCTAGACTTTTTGTAACTCTTTCTAAAGAGTTGCTCTCCTGCACACTCTGCATACATGCCGAAACACCGAATATACTACTTCTTTTTCCATTTCTGAAAAACTGAATGGTACTAATTTTATATGATATATGAAATTTTCCTATAATGAAATGGGTTAGAACTCTTTTCATAACTTCCATTGAACCATTAAATTAAATTCAGATGTTATTTCATTAATTGATTCAGTGTTGTTTACAATGTCTAATTAAATTTAGCAGAGGTCTCCTTATACAAATAGTAATTGTCAGTTTCTATCAGATCTAATAGAATTCGGTGTGCAAGTACTGTAGACTAAGTCCTGTTATGATCTTGTGATTATGCAGTATGAGCTCAGTTGCGGTGTAAACTGTGTCCTGTGGCGCCTCAGGCACAGCATCACCACCTGGTTAATGGAGGGGATTGTGCTGCTCTACTCTGCACCTGTGTGTCCTCACCTTGGGTACTGTGTACAGTTTTGGGTGCCACAATATAAGGACACAAAGCTATTAGAGAGTATCCAAAGGAGGCTACAAATATGGTGAAGGGCCTTGAGGGGAAGCCATACAAGGAGCAGCTGAAGTCCTTCAGCCTATTGAGTCTGGAGGAGACTGAAGGGACACCTCTCTGCAGTTAAAACTTCCTCATGAGGAGCAGAGGAGGGGCAGGCACTGATCTCTGCTCTCAGGTGACCAGTGACAGGACTCTAGGGAATGGCCTGAAGTTGTGTTAGCAGAGGTTTAGGCTGGGTATTCAAAAAAGGTTCAACCCCCAGAGGATGTTTGGGTACTGGAAAGGGGTCCCCATGGAAGTCATCACAGCACCAAGCCTGACTGAGTTCAAGAAATATTTGGACAATGGTCTCAGGCACATGGTGTGACGCTTGGGGGGTCCTGTGCAGAGCCAGGCATTGGACTTGATAATCCTTTTTGTCTCCTTCTAACTCAGCATATTCTGTGATTCTCTAAATTGATAAATTTGTACACTCTGTGATGTCAAGTTCTCTCATTTGCTTACAATAAAGTGTATAGACCTGAGAAAAGCAGACAATCATGATTGTTTCTATTTTCAATTTGTTAAGCCAATCTTTGGGGTTTTTTAAATGATGTTTTAATTAAGCTTATAAGAAGTGATGAAGGAGTTGTATCATCTAAACTGATGTAACAGATTAGTTGGCATTTTCATGATCCCTAATCTGTCTTCCTCAAAATTTTATTTATTTATTGTCTGTGGAAACAAACATATTACATTCAGTCCTAGCCCCAAATGTCCCAAACATTTGATAAGTAAATCTTGGCTGGGTGCCATATTTTTCTAGCATTAGACTTAGTCTATTCTGGTAGAATTCCACTATTTTCATATTTATTAAAAATTGAAATTAGAATGTTATTAATTTTTATCTTTCTTTTTATTTCTCTCTTTAGCCTGCATGGTATAGTAATATCTCCAGCATATTCCGTATTAACTGGCAAAAATGGGAAGGGAAAATTTTTCATTTCTAATTCCATCTACCTGCCTACATATGTTTTTATGGAGCACAAATTTTATATGTAGTTTTGTCAGACCAACATGTGTTGCCTAGATATTTGTACATATTCACATTGTTAATTATACATGCAAGTGCAAATCATACACATCTGTGCATAGAGTCTGATATATAATGTCTTTATTTATACAGTTTCAGGTTTATTGATAGGAATAAAATTAGAATACCTGTAGGGGACTTCCTGAAGAGAAATTAATCACAATGCAAATATATGAAATAAGCAAAAATATATTGTTTCCACAAATACTGGTCTTTCCTTAAAGTGGTTACAGCTGTTAAAAAACACTCAGAAGAGGGTAATTCAGACTGGGGAGAAAAAGGCCAAGGGGAGACTATTGGCCTCTACAACTGAAAGGAGGTTGTGGCAAAGTGGGGGTTGGTCTCTTCTCTCAGTTGAGCAGTGACAGAACAAGGGGAAACTAAATGTCCATAACTGCAGGGGAAATAGATAGTGTATGGCTCTACTTATCCTCACAAATTTGTAAAAACAATTCTGTGTGTGCAGTGGTATATAAATTCCCTTTTTTCCTCCTCTAATAATTGTTTCCTTGGCTGTGATTTTAAGAAACCCCTTCTATTAAAATGTTCAGTTGACAGAGCTTGACATATTCTATCACAGAGGAATATATTAGCCTGAAGAATGTAAGATGCATTTCAAAAGCTGTTGTTTACAAACTTGGATTGCATGCTTGTTGTGGATGTCTTTTTCTATAGGTTTGTTAGTTGAAGACATTTGTCCAAAGCTTTTAAACTCAGATTTTACACTGTATTGTACATACCCTTTGGTACTGACTGCATTGTCCAGTTCTGCTTGTAAAAATTACTTTCATTCCTAAAATACATAAATCTTTTCACATGTTTTCTGGCAATCTGACCTGGCAGGACACCCTTTAATTTAAGTAGTTAATGTTCAGTCTTTCTCTACTTGTTACTTTATTGGCAGCTTTTTTCTTATCTTTTTCTAATAACTGACAGATTGTACACATGTACTGTGCATCAATATCTACCAGAACAAGATGATGTCAAAAGTTATCTAAGTAATTTTTTTAACTTATGAGGGAAATCACACATAGTCTGTCTAAATTTTGGACTTAGCATAGAAAAAATATTTCTCTGTCTTCGCAATCTATATTGTTAATGGAATGATTCAACAAAAAAAAATCACTCTGAACCTGTTTTCATAGAAAATCAATTTGCTACTGCATCCAATACTTTTATCTTTAAAAAATTTGGATCAGGACACACTTGAAGATAGTTTTTAAGTGAATCAGCCTGTTATAACAAAAACGTTTCATAGTGTGTGAAATATTTTGTGTAAAACAGCATTATGATAAAAATGCAGATATTTGGTTACAAATGTTTTTCTGTATGATTAAACACAAACTAGTGTGAACACAAATCAGAGTGAGCTCTCATAGATGTAAAAACAATATTAGATAATTTGTAGCATGTAATATACTTCACAGGATGATGCAGGATACTGGAAAGATAAATCAGCTGCATTCATTCAAGTCAAAATCTCATGAGATGGTTTCTGAAGAGGTAAAAATACGCATTAAAAGAATAGGAGCAAAATGAGGAGAGCATATCACAGAATAAATCACAAAATAAACTAAATGTGAAACATTGATAGCGATATCTGTCTTCTGCTTCTATTCTTGAAGGGACAACTCTCAAGGAGACTCTTGACTTTCATTCCTAGACTACAATATGTGGAGCTAGAAATGACCATAGGATATCAAAATTATCAGTAGGAGAGACTATTCTAACTGCTTAAAGTGGTTTTGACTGACATGATGAAATAATAAGGACTGAGTTGAATAACTGAAAGGATAATCATGATTTATTGTGGAAAACATATTTTGTATTGCTATATATAGATCTAAACAGCACAAGGAGGTGGCGCATAAAATTTCATATGCAGAAGATTATTTTCTAAAATAGCCATATAGTACTTATTTGTGATTTTCTGTGCTGAAAGATCAGACCAAGTGAAATAGAAATAAGAAAGCTACAGAAATAGTTTTGAAAACATTTCTTTCTTACACAGTAAGTTGAACAAGCAGCAAATGAGGTCACAAGGGCCACATAATTGAAAATCAGGCTACTGCTGTAAGATAAACAAGGTTAAAGTTGGAAAACATATAGGATACCATTATTATAATGTCATTAAGTTTGAAATGCTGATAGAGTTCTGTAGAGAGGTCAGCAAACACAAAGATATTGCACTGTAAGAAATGCTGACTTGAAAGAAATGTGAAACAAGTTGAATAAAAGTGGCCAAAATTCAATAATTCATGAAAAATCAAGACTGGAAAAGGGAGAATCTATTCTTGGTAGGTCACATTAGAGAAAAAAAAAAAAATAAAAAGGAAGAAAAAGCCATGTAAGCATAAATAAATGCATAAAGTTAAAAGAGCAGCAAAAGTAATGTGGTCAACCCAGAAGTTTAAGTCCCTGTGTGACTGAGAACTACATAAGAGAGAAAGAAATCTGAGAACAGTTAAAAGAGTTCTAGAAGCTTCAATGATACTGAAAAAAATCAGACAGAGCAAGAAGAAATTGCAATATAAACTTCAAGACAATATATAGAAGAAATCCCAATTATTCTTTATAACAGATAAGAAGAAATTGTAGTTTCATTCCAATCACCATAAATATATAATAATGTTGCTGAAGTCAATATACTTACTCCAGATATACACCAAGTATTAGAAGAATAAAGCTGGTCCTGCCCATTATGTATAACTGATTACCATCGTAATTAGGGCCAGAGGGATATGAGAAATCACTTTCTATAAAGTTTTGCTGATCAACTATCTTCTGTAGTTTTCATTGCTGATTTTTCTGCCTAATGGGAAGAGAAGGAAAAAAAAAAGAAAACAAAAAAATTTGTCATTAAATTGTTCATTGATATTTAGCTTTTGGCCTCTTTGCTTCCATTAGTGGTATCCAGTATTTAGCTTATGGTCTATATACAAGATAAATAGATTTTTTTGTTGTTGTTGTCCCTGTATATTTTAGTCATAGGCTGAGATTGAGGTCCTTTATGTTGGTGATCCTAGGACATACTAAAATAAATTATCTCATAAAAAAATAAACAAGACTATGTTTCAAACATAAATATTAAAAAAAAAAAAAAGTTACAAGTATGTGGCTAACAGCCTTTCATCCTTTAATGTCACTAATGGACCATCACTAAGCATCTGAGAATTGTGGGGATTTTCAGGTAAGGCTGCACAGGAAGAAAAAAATATTTGATTTTCCAAGACTGACTGTCACAGGATGTCATGCCAAGTGAAAGGAAAAAAATGGTGGTTGGTTTCTTAAATTAACTTTTCATCCTACACTAGTAATTTTGCCGCTCCCTTGCCTCAGAGGGATAATAGATGGATGTATCTATTCAGCCTGATTGACCTCAAGCCTTTCACTGATAATTTATATCAATATCCTCTAGAAAGTTCCTATATAAGCTAAATATATGATGACTATTGCCTGTTTAATCATCCAAGGAATTAAGGAAAAGGAAAAAAGTGAAGGAAATGCTACAGAAATTTTGTAGTTGGTCCTAAAACATTTGAATATAATTTTTTCTTTTCATTACAAAAAACCCAAATGAAACAACAAAACCAGTTGTTGAACCAACAGCTAAGAAAATCTACTGCTGGTTATAGAGAGTATTGGTTGGAATTTTGCATCCACATTTCCAGTAGCAGGAGAAAAAAGGTTATGCGTCATGTCCTTTATCAGGAGGGTTAATCCCTGCTGTGCTATCAAGTATGTAGGTAGCATAAATTTTTATTTAGATGAAGTCACTCTTATTTGTAGTTCCAGATGGTATTGGCTGTCCTGATGAATTTGGATGGAATAAAAATGTTAGACCTGCTCTGGAGACTACAGATATGCCATGTCGCAGATGGAGTGACAGTTTTAAGAGAGAAGTATCAATAGTTCTATTGATATTAACCAGAGATTTAACAAAATTTGGAAAATAGGAGATGCATCAGTGATCTAATGAGATTTGATGGCAAGGTACTCTTGGTCACCTACTGCAGAAAGGACAGCCAGACAAAACTGTCAGGGAGAGCCTTCTGCCAAGTCGTGAGGTTCCAAAAGGACCCCCTTGTGTTCTAATCTCCTTCTCAGAAGAGTTTAGGTGCAGCTGGATCCAGATTTAGCCCAGACATTGACAATTGTTTATGTCTAAAGGATTTTATGTGCAGAAACAACCCTTTATAGAACTTGGTTAGGATTTAAAAGTTTAGTATGCTTATTGATAATCTATTGCAGCAAGGAATCTCTCAACCTCAAGAGTAACTTTAAGAAGTGTTACTAAAGGTGTGCTGACTGCTACCGTGTAAGAAAGCTCAATGAGCCCCAGATATCCACTATTTATAGAGTAAATTAACGGAATTACAGTGGTATTTGCATATTTACTGCAGAAGTCAATTTCCTCTAAACTTAGGCAACACCACAATTAGGTGGGTACATGGCTCAAATTAGCCTCTAACTCCTGTGCCTCCCCCAAATCTACTTTGAGTCTGCTGAAGCCATCATGACTAGATGCCACTGGTGGTCATCACTTGAGCAGGATTACAGGAAATAAAGGTCAGATTGGTGTGGAGTAGTCAGGGGAGAGGACAAGGACAACGGACACAATCACAATCATTGGGTCTTTATAAGGAATAGACTCTTAGAAAAAGGAAGATCAGCACGGGAACACATTCATGGTTATGACATTTGTCTTCCCAAGTGACAGTAATGCTGCTGAGGCCCAGCTTCCCAGGACACCTGCCTGGGCACCACATTGACCAGAATTCTCTTTTTGCTGAGCTACACATAAGGCAGGATACTCTTTTGGTCAGATCAGGTCATCTGTCCCAGCTATGCCTCCTCACAGCTCTTTACCTACCCGCAGCCTACTTCCAGGTAATGTAGAAGAATGAGAAATAGAAAAGGCTTTGATGTTGTTCAAGCAATGCTCAACAATAAATAAAACATTGGCTTGCTATCAATGCTATTTTGGACATAAATCTAAAGCACGGTATCATGTGGACTGCAATGAAAAATGTTAACTCCATTCCAGACAGACCTAGAACAAGGTTTTGCCCTTTTCTACGCTGATCAGAGGCTCAGTCAGTGTAATGGTTTCCCCTATATCACAAGCAGGTTTCAGTATGTTGTGTCTTTTCCTGAGATTTAGTACATGAGGCATATGCTTTTTTTAACAAAGAATACTGTCAATTCAAGACTGAGGCTTTCATGTATTGATCTCTGAGGTTCCTCTCTATTCTCAACAGGAAAAAAAAACCCAAACCAAACAATCTGCACTAAATCTGTCATTTACCATGGGAAGGTGTGAACACTTATTTTCTTTATTTTTCTTTTCCTTAGTCTGCTTCATGTCTTTATGAAACTCAACATAAAATGGCTCCACTTCGCATTGCACTTTTAACAGTCAACATTTGTTCAAAATACTTAAAGAAATAAGGTTAATGTGAAAAATGAGAGATTATGATAGTATATCAAGTCTGAATTTTAGGTGATTTAGCAATATTAACTTAGCATTACAAACTCATTACTGAAACATTTATGATAGGAAAATGTAAATTTCCGATTCTCTACAATCTAAATAATTTTCAGGCTTCTTTTTTTCTTCATTTTTTTTTTTAATCAACTGGACATTAGAAATATTTTCATTCTGAAACAAAAAGTTATTAACTAACTTTTTTATAAATCAGAAACTAATTGACTGGGCTCATGTTGAGACATGCTAAACTGCTGAGGTCAGAATATGTTTCTCTCTGGGCTGCACTGTTACATGTTCAAATTGTTTTTCAGATTATCAGTCTGACAACGAGTTCTTCATGTTTGATCAAGACAGTCTCGTGGGGTTTACAAGCATACACAAATGGGTTTGCAAGCATTTGGAATGATTTCAGTACTGTCACTTAATGTAGCAAGTCTGGCATAAATTCTGTTTTGTCTGTAAAACAAAAAACAGTGGCAAATAATGAAATGCTCAGGGTACAAAGAAATATAAATCTTTGGACTGTCATTTCATTATACTCTGGAGGATTCCTGATCTCACTCTGTATCTGTCAGGCAAAAAGTGACAAAAATGTGGACAACAACATCTGTTCACTGATTTCCTAATATATATATCAAATTCCATAATATAGTTCAAAAATTCCAGTGCTCAGAGATCATGATACTCAGAGATCACACTTACAAATATGAACTACTGAAGGTACTTTGTATACTGATTTTGTGTCAGTCGAGGAAATATAATCAATACTTACATCAGGGATCTACCTGCTTTACCAATCCATAGTGCTACAAGTATAGAACCATTTTACAGAACAGTGATATCTGACACAAGCACTTCAATCTTTCAAAGGCTAAATTGTCAGTGAGTTGAGCACCTGTTGAAAAAAAGTGTATCACAGCATTACATAGTCTCTCATTTCTTTGAATTTGACATTCACAAGTATCTAGGAAGTAGAGACCAGAAGCAGCAGAACTAGTGACAGACGATTGGTTAAGTAATAAACCCAAGTAAAGTAATATTCTCAGTTCTATGTTTACTCTCAGTGAAATTTAAGAACTCCATGTTGGTTAAAAGTAGAAGCAGTTTAGGCTAATCACCTCTTTGTTATATTATTGTCTTCTTTAAATTTTGCTTATTTCATGAACTTGTTCTTTTAGCTCAGAATTGCTTTCATGTGAGTTCTAGCTGCTTTGTTCATAGGTATCAACACTAGTAAAAGGGAAGATCATTAGAAGAACATCAGACTGAATTATTTTAAAATAATTATTAATAAAAATATTATTTCTAGTCTTTGATATTTCTGCTTCTTTGATATATCTGTTGTCTTTATTTCTTTGTTGTTACTTATTTATTTCCCTTTACTACATTACTTTTTATCCTTAGTTTATTTTCCTCTTTTGCCATCTGTTTGTTGTTGTTGTTGTTTCTTTAAAAAAGTACTTTATCACCCTGGAAACTCAAACATTATAAAGTCTTAACCAGCTATAATACAATTTTCAACATATTTTTTGCAATTACTGTCAACTAACATAAAGAACACCAATTAACACAGAAGTCTATGTTGCTTGTCTCTTTCTTTTAAGGGTAGCCATACAATGACCCTTAACATGAAAATTATGACTATGAGCACATGTTGAAAAAATTTAATATGTTACTTTTTCAAAGTCTTTCTTATTACAGCTATTAGTAGATCCTGCTGGATGATCAAGCAATAAATCATCTGGTCATGTAGAATTCATAGTCCTGTAATTGATCTCTTTCATGTGTTTTCAGATAAAACTGCATAATACTTTCTAGCTAAAGGTAAATGAGTAGATAAATTACTCGTGTCCTTGAGGGAGCACAGCTGAAGAAAATGTATTCAGGCAATATAACTTACTTTCCCATCTTTCCCCTTTTTCTTTGTATTGCCTATAAGGATAAAGGAAAAGGAAATACACTTTGGGGAATGAAAATTATAAGAAATTGCTATGGGTTAGACTATTTTCTATTTCCATCCACTTGACATTAGGAAAAAAAATCACCTATTTTATTAATATTTTCATATTTTATAAGGATGGAAATACAGTGCATGAAAAAATACCTCAGAGGACAATAAGATGCAAATTTTTTTGGGGGGGGGTTTTTTTGTTTCTTTGTGGTTTTTTTGTTGTTGCTTTTTGTTTGTTTGCTTGCTTTTGTTTGTTTTGTTTTGTTCATTTCATTGATTTGACTATATTAATATTTCTAGCAAAAAAAATGTCACCTGGACTTCAGTGTCTGGAACAATAAATCAATAGCAGTTTCTGACTTCATGATTCTTTTTATTCTATCTGAAACAATTAATATATTTATAACCTGAGACCTGGAAGAATAATTCTTCAAAATATTGGTGGAGATGCTGGAGTACTCTGGGAAGCCTTCACCCACTCAAGTTGTGAATGAACTGCAGAAACAATAAAAATATGGAATAGGCTGAAGGGAGTTCCTACTCCAGTATATGTACATAAATGCCCATAGCCTGAGAAACAGACAGAACAAGCAACAATCAAAGCCTGACTACTTCAGAGCTTTTCAGGGAATGTGGGTAGGAAAGACAAGCTGGGAAGTTTCTTTTATGTGCAAGAGCAATTCAAACAAAGTAAGTTGACATAGAATATATGAGAGGCAGGTGAGAGCTTGTGAACCAGTATCAGACAAGATGCCAGGGAAGGAACTCAGGAAAACTGAGCTGTAAAAGTCAGGACTGTGAGGTGCAGCTCCTGGATACTGTTAAACATCAAACCTGATATGTCTGAATCTAATGACAGGAAGATACTCACTGCCCTCTATCTATCGAACAAATAAAACATCTGATCCAGCCAAGCAAGCACTGGAGTAGGTGGGTTTCTGGTTTCTGATTATCCATGTAGTAGTTCCCAGATCAGGCCCCAGTTTCTTGATGACTGGGTTCAGCTCACTATAATTAGAGACAATCCTGACCTCAACAGCACCAGCTGTCTGGTACTAGAGGACAAGTAAGAACTTACCTGAACCTATTTGCTTTCTTGCTCATTTTTTCTGCTTTATTTCTAGTGTAAGAAAATAGTTCTCAGCTGAAATCTTTACTGAAATTAAGCAGAACATCCTTCTGTGGTAATCTACATACATATATTTTCCATTTCCTTCTTCTGAAACCACACATTTTATTCATTATGTGCCTTCCTTTCTGCAAACAGTTAATGTTGTCCAACTCTGATTCTGAAAAAGAAAAATGTTTTACCTGAGAGAAAAGCAGCAATAGATCCAGACTTCACTCATTTGTCCCGGGGGTTTCCAGTTCTCCAACAATTATTATTTTATTTTTTCCCCAGGAGATGAAACATTTCTGAGAATTTACAGTAAAGCCAAAATAATATGAGGAATATGGGATCATAGAGATATGATGCAGTGAAGTATACACACTGCCTCTTACTAAGTTTTTGTGTCTGCATCCATCAGTTCCTATTAGAATTTCATTATAGAAAAGACATCTATTTAAACTGCAACTTTTTAAAGCATTTTTGAAGCAGATATTACAGCTGGTGTAAATGAAAGTACCTCTTCTCATTTAAACTAAGGTTCCAGAAATACATTTGTAAAGTTGACTTCTCTAGATAGATAAGTCACTACATTTGCAAATATATAGAAGGCTGTGATTTTACTTAAGCAAAAAACATATGCAAGAAGCATATGCAAGAAGTTATATATACAAATAGCCAGCTTGGACTCTTCAGAATACAGCAAAACAGAAAGAAAAATGGGAAGACTCTTTAAATGCTTACAGATGCTTAACTGAGTATATTAGTTATCAGATGGTCTCATGGTGTATCTGCTTTAGGTTTTTGGTTTGTTTTTTTTGTTTTGTTTTGTTTTGTTTTGTTTGTTTTTTGGGTTTTTTTTTTTTTTGGTTGGTTGGTTAGTTGGTTGGTTGGAGTTTTTTTTGTTTGTTTGTTTTTTGTTTTTTGGTTTTTTTTAATTTCCACAAGGTTATCCTTGCTAATATTGTATACCAGTGAATGCGACATGATTTAATTTTCAAAACAGTTAAAATGTACTAATGATCTTAAAGGTCTTTTCCAAGTAAAAGAATTCTGTGATTGACTACCCTTAAATTATAGATATGTATCAAAATCATGTGTATGCTAAATTAAAAATATTATGTTTTGTCCTACAGAACATAGATTTTTAAAATACTATCTAAACTCACCATTTTTTTATTTGAAATTAAATTTTTTAACACTGTCACTTTGCTCAAGAAAGCCAACGGTTATATATTTTCATTTCTTTGTATTTAATCCTAATATTGTTCGCTTTCACCTATCCAAGGTCATAAATTCACCTAATACACTGCTTATTCATTAAAAACCTGCTATTAGTTCAATATGGAATCAAATAACCAACAGAGAATGTCTTCCTCTTCTCAAAATATGATGAATCATTACAATTATTGGTAATTACTTCAAATTAATCTAAAATATTTGCAGTTTTATTGAAATTAATTTTACTGCATGATTCTGTTGTTTGTGGTTTGGTTGTTTTTGTTTTTTTTTTTTTCACAAAACTTGCTAATATACATTTTTGAGGAAATCTGTACATTTTAACTTAGGTAGATATTTGCATACAAATCTATGTCAGAATCAGACAAATCCTATGTATTGAATATCTGGTTTTTGGCAATTACACAGCATTTTGTTAATTTTAAAAGGTTTTGGTAAGTTTTATAAATTTGAAGACCACATGTATGCATTTCTCTACAAAAAACCTAAATCAAAACCAGCCAACCAACCAAACCAAACACAACCAAAACCAAGAAATCACAATTGCATTATTTTTCTCGTTTACTTTACAGAATGTTTTCAAGGATGTGGAAGATCTGAGGATAAGATAATGGGAGCAGCTTCCAGAAAGAAGGATGAGACATATATGTAATTTATGCTATGTCTGAATAGCAGTCATCAAGGGATCATATGCTACTTGCTTGTTAGAGAGAACAATGACTTATGACACAGTCGCCATTGCAGTCACTTGCCTCTTCATTCTAATGTAAAGTCAGCACTACCCCTAATATAGAAACTCATTAAAAGTTCTAGATGTTTCTTGTAATTTCAAAACAGCCGTAATCAGCAAAAAGTCACAAAAATTGTCAACATCCTTCAACTATTCTGCTGTATTTCTGCTTCATGTTCCAAGTCATGATTCAGTTGCAGTTAAATCACTTGTCAACGTTTGGAATTTTGGCAAGGAAAGATCACTTAAATGCTTTCAGGCTTCATTGTGCTATGTCATTAAAAAATATGGAATTCAGATATTAGACCATATAGTCACCTCACATTAACAGCATGTATTTCAAAATAGTTAAGAAATAAATATTTACTATATATAGCCATAACAGACAAATAAACAGCAACAACAAAAAAATTACTGAAATTCACTATTTGTGTGTAGGTCCCAAAAGGGAAAGAAAAGTATGGCAATAAAAAAAAAGTAAAACCAGCAAAAAAAGTTGTTTTGTTTTTTTCAATTTTCCAACTTTCAAAATTCTAAAATCTAGATCACAACATTTGAGGGGTTTTTTTGATAAATCTTTCTGATTTATTTATAGACCATATGAATGGTTAATTATTTTAATTAACTTTTTTTGTTACTATAAAAAAAATTAATATTCTTCATTGTCCTCTTATTAAATGGTAGATTTTCTTAGCTTTCAGACTCCAAATTTCCAAAACCAGGACTTTAATTCAGCTTTGACTTCTACTTTGCAGAGTCACAAATAGCAATTCAATCAGGACATTAATTTATTGCTGACTCCTTTCAGAGCCACTACCTATGCAAAGTTCACTGCAATGAAAATGAAAAGGAATTAGATTATGTGTTGTAACTCTTGTGAAGTGGCATTATATTTGGTAAAATAAAAACTATTCAGTCTTTAGAGGCTTATCCTGGTAAGTGGCCAGGGAAAATCATTCCATCAGAGGTTACCTGGTCTACTCCTTTGTTCCTACATGAAGGATGCCTGTGTTCTTTTCCCTTGTTGGAAACGCATAATGTATTACAAGATGTTATTGCAAGGAGTAACTCTTTAATTTTATCCATCTCTTTATCTTTTTCCAGTTGTTCATTTCATCTCTTGGAGTAAAGTGGAATCTGCCATAGAATGTCTTATATGTCTCTATGTATTCTTGATCTCACTCTGTCTTCCTGATACACCCAAGACACGACAGCAAGAAAATAAAATATTAGCTTAGAAGAGGTCAATAAACGCCTGAGGAAGGGGAGTTCCTTTCAGTTGTGCCACAAAAGTGTAAACAAAAATATGTAATGTCACATTCACTAAATAAGCATAATATTAAAAATAAATGATAATGCTAAAGGATGCAAATTTTTACTCAAAAACCTTATGAAAAACTGAGCAATTTAATGTATTTCTAGAACTATATAAAAACTTTAGTATTAGAAACAAAACTAAGGGGTTTAGTAAGAGATGTTTCATTAAACACAATGGAAGAGGGAAGTCTAGAAATGTATTGCTCAAATCTAAAGATGTTCCTACTTGGCGTTTTTTTTTGTAGGACACTTATTAAGCTGACCACACACGATGGGAACACGAATGTGTAGACATACATAAGAAAAAACCACTTATTTGGATATTACTATGGGGTTGGTCCAGGGCATGTGCCTCAAGTCCCTGAGGGCTATCAATACATCAGATCACAAAAGAAACTTTTGCAGACTCAGATTTTGAGCTACTGTTCAGTAAAATATGAGAATAGCTAAGGAAAACACACTTCACAGTTTAATACTTGGTTATATATATGAAGACAAATGGTATTTTAAGGAAATGCAGACACAGATTGTCTATTAGGAGTTTCTGGATATAATGTCTTTTAAAATCTTTTTTATTGCAATGACAAAACGGGCAAAATTGGTTGGTCAGAATAGCTAATGAGTCTAATGAATTGTACATCCTTAATGAAATTTGCCAGTAAAATATTTTAAAATATTAGAGACACCCATAGAACAATGATGAACATTCGATAGTTACAATGACAACTCGGGCAGAACAAAAGTACATTGAAAAAGGTAGTAAGATGGTAAAGAAATCATAAGGGCTATGTACTTTTACCACAGAGCATCATGATAATTGATTTCAGGGGTGAAGTTCTCCTGTCATTAAAACTACAGGAGTAAAAAAGCTCTGGAAACCTTTCAGAGATTCTAAGAATTGCTGAGAATGAGAATGGAAAAGATCTCTGAAGACTGTGTTGTCTAACTACCCTTTTGAAGCAGGGCTGGCTAAAGTATGTTGTCCAGGACTGTTGCCAGTTTTGCTTTGAGTCCTCTAAAAACAGAAACTTCAGAGACCCTCTGGGCAGCCTGTTTCAAGCACTCTCACAATAAAACATTTTTTTCTCATGCTCAAGTAGAATTTTCTGTATTTTTGTTTGAGCTCATTGGACTACATAAGTTTTTAAGCTATTAGAAAGTGTCCAAAGGAGGGCTATGAAGACAGTGAAGTTTGAGGGGAAGCCATATGAGGAGTGGATGAAGTCACTTGGTCTTTTCAGTCCAGAGAGGAGGAGGCCAAGGCAAGACCTCATTGGACTCTACAAATTCCTGGTGAGGGGAAGAGGAGGGGCAGGCACTGATCTCTTCTCTGTGGTGAGCAGTGACAGGACCTGAGGGAATGGCCTGAAGCTGTGCCAGGTGAGGCCAGGCTGCATGTTAGGAAAGCATTCTTCACCCAGAGGGTGGCTGGGCACTGGGTTGATACAGGGAAGTGGTCACAGCAGCAAGTGCCTCTGAGTTCAAGAAGTGTTTGGAAAATGCTCTCAGACACATGGTGTGACTCTTGGGGATGGTGCTGTGCAGGGCCATGAGTAGGACTCAGTGATTCTTGGGAGCCCCTGCCAACTCTGCATATTCTATGATTCTGTGATTCTGAGGTTCTGAATAGTTTATGAAAGTCACTTTGGTTCCAAAAGTAAAAGAATATTAACTTCACCTCTTCATTGCTCCTGCAGCAATTGTAATACTGTCTTCATAATTTTTATGTGATTATTCTAAATGAGTTCCTTTAAAAGACATGTGTCAGTCTAACCTCAAGCTTAATCTAACCAACATTTATCATTATAAGACAGATCTCTATTGATCATAATTTTGGAAATATTTGGCATTTGAGAAAAATTAATCTATCATCAATGTATATTTTAATAATTTCTTGCAAATAGCAATAAAAATGTTTTTTCTATTTTCTAGAGCAGAAGGAAAAAAATACAATATCATCAGGATATGGAAAAAAATTTTTGGACATTGTCTCTATGTAAAGCTCTAGTTTTAGCTCTAGTTTCTAATTTAACTTCTATTCAGCGTCCTTTCAATAAAATCACCTTTGCTGTCCTTCTGAAAATGTACACAATTTAGTAAAAGAAGTGATTCTTTGGAAAGTTCTAATGAATATATCATCTCAGGAGAGATTTCCTAGATGTTAGAAATTATTATCTCTGAGTCTTATCCCAGTGAATTTTTCAAGGCTTTTATTTCAGAACAAAGTGTGAAAATATTCAAAGAACCACTGAACTTGGTTCTTCTGGGAAGTAATACAAATAATTGCATTAATATGCATCTAGTGAATATACACAAACTGGAAATTAATTTTCTGATTTTTAAGACATTTATGCATGATCTTAAAATATCCTCTGCAGTATAAATTTTCAAGTTGTATGTCTAGAACAACTTTATAGAAAACCTGTCCCTTGATCATAGTCAGCCTTCTCAGTCACTTTATTTGGTCTCAAAATACAGTCAGGCTATTTTTTTCAACTTACCTAACAGACTTTAAGACTTTTGTGCTTTGATCCCTTCAGATGACTCAAACTGCTGATGATTGCAATTTATGATCTGTTCAACTGTGAAGGAGTATGATGCTGAACTTTGCTAAATTCACTAAAATTTTCAGGTCTGGTTGCATACACTTTATTTAATGCAGCTGAATTCCTACTTTGGAATTTCCTTTAGAGTGAGAAAATAAAAATATTGTCATTTGAGCCTTCCGTATTTAATCTATTTAAATTCTGCAAGAAAGCGATTTTGTATCAGAATAAAATTTATTTTGAAAAGAAAGGTATATGTAAATAGAAAAACACTACAACACCTGGTGAACTTTGTAACAGATCCTTTAATTTAGAAGATGTTGAAAAGAAATATAAATTTAGGTATGCATTACCCTTTGATGTTTGTTGTTAACTTTAAAGTATTTGTTCCATATACAAGCACTATACTGCACTGTGAATTGTGGTCTCACTTTAAGAGAGGAAAAGGAAGAAGGGAAGAAAAAAAGAGTGAATGAAGGACAAAAGGAAGGAATGAGGGATGGGGGAAAAAGAAAGAACAAGAAATACTGTAGCCTCACCATCAAAGATTTTATGACACTTTTGTTATTTACACTAGCACTATATCTGATAAAAATTTTTAAAAATATCACCTTTATAATCTTTCATCTTTATGTACTAAGCAAAACACTTTAATTATGAATCAAAGACTGCTTGTCACAGAGTATTAGTCCTTATACAAAGCACTCATGAAACATTTCAAGCATGTAGGCATCACGTTGCAAAACAGCTGCTAAAAGTTTGGGAAAAAACTTATATTAAATTCTCATATTGATAGTTATTTCTAAGATTATAGGGACAGAAAAAAAAGGATTAAACCTGCTACTAAGTTCCTGACAAACTCAATCCTGCTAAAGTTGCAACTGAACATTTTTCCTTAAATATCACAAAGAGATATATTTGGGTAGTTTTGTTGGTGGTTTGGTTTTATTTTATTTTATTTTTGTTTTGTTTTCTTTTGTTTTGTTTGTATTTTGTTTGTTTTTTGTTTGGTTTGGTTTTTGTTTTTTTGGGTTTGTTCTCTAATAGCTAAAATTAAAAGTTTGAAATATTTAGTTATCTTTGCTTCCAGTTTTTAATGGAGATTTTCTCAGTAGGCCACATGTAAACCGAATTGCAAGGTATGAGAGATTGAGATTTATTTAATGCTTTTGCTTAGCTTAAGTTTCTGTTTACACAAATTTATGAATCAATGGTAAAACCTTTATTTATAGCACCGGGGCTTTGGGTTTGAAATGTTCTAGGATAAGGATTCTTTTTGTTTGTTTATTTTGTTCTAAACCAGAGCAAACTGTATGTCATAAATAAATGTTAATAGACATTGAAAAGCATTTTTTTAGAAGAGAACTTTAAATATATGTCAGAAATCAAAAACAATCAGTGTCTTTCATTAATCCACTTTTCTAGCATGTGTCTAGAGCAGTCAGCACAGAAGGTAGAGATAAATTACTTAAGGGCTTTTGATTAAGGAGTTTTGATAAGGACATTAGAAAGCTTTAAATCCTCTAAGCTCATCTTATTTGCTTGCAAAGCTGAGCAACTCTAGTGAATGTGGTTTTGCAAATATGTGTCTCTGAATTACACCAGGGATCCTTTACCTAAGTTCCAGATATTTAATCTTTCTGAATTTCCATTTCAGCCCTGGAGCTCCTCCAAATCTAATGATAAAATCTGTGATATCTTATTGTTTTCATTTTCCACCTTTATATATATATATATATATATATATAAAATGAGACATTCTTTGGTTAGTTTTCCTG
>VXBI01007920.1:206541-295103 GCA_013397375.1 Toxostoma redivivum | reverse complement strand
GTTCTTTGGTTAGTTTTCCTGAGTCAGAAGAAGATACACATAGCTATTTATTTTCAGCTTTTTAATGGAATTTTACAGGAGGCAATACAGTTCTCTGTATATCTTCAAGGGCAATTCTACATCCTTTTGAAATCAACAAGCTTTTTCCTTACAAGAATAACTTTGTCCGATTAGACCATTTGACTTCCAAAGGTGCTCTAGCTACAACTTTACTTGAGTATGGAATTGTCACTGAATTCTATATTGTAAAGTTAGATGACACAATGTTCTGTGTGTGAGTGAATATCTCCTAATTTTTTATTTTTTAAATGTAGCCTAAAGGGTTTGTATTTTAAGAGGCAGAAAATGCATTAAGGAAAAAACCCACTGAGCTGCAGAGCCAACTAACATTTTTATCTTTTGTTTTCATTGTTCACTGTAGCCCATCAATTATGTTTACTCAAAGGTTAAAAACGTTTGTGACTTCAGGCTGCCTATAACCTCATGCAGGCAACATTAATCAGATACACAAGCTTGAAAAAGCCCTGAGATTTTTATAGCAACCAGACTATCCAAAAAGTTCATTCTATGATCTCTCAGTATGTTACATAGAATGTATACATACCTGAAGTGGTATAAATTTTCTTAGCAGGAAAAGAACTTATCTGTTCTTTAAAAGTAGGTGGCTTTCAAAGGTACTATATTTTGCCCTTAATGCTAAATATATATCTTAACAGTTTTTTCTTCTCTCTTGGTAGTCTTATTAATGCTAAGGGTAATCTCTGTGACAAAAATTGTTTCAATAAATCAAAGAAAAGGGATTTGCTTTTGCAAAGGTGTTGATTAAAAGTCAAATATACTGTCTCTAGTAATTGACTAATTTAGAAACTGATAAATACAAAAACTATCAGTTAAATGGAAAGAATAGAAAACATCACTGCTATGTTTACATTCAGAGATTTGGTCAATGAGGCTGCTTTCTTAAAATTCTTAAGTTTTTGAAGCTCAGATAAGTATTCCCCAGTCTCTGAAGCAGTCTTTCTTGGGTGAATAAAGTTCAGATGTCTCCCCTGAAACCAACCCTTCATGGAGAATCTGATGGTAAACTGTCACTGGTTGGTTTCTGGGGTGTCAGGGTGTCCCCAGGCTGCTTTCACAGCTCTCAGCAACACGAGCTTAGTGAGCTGTGCCCAGATTGAATTTGGCCTAAGCGCCGTAAGCCAGCAAAGTGAGGAGATCAGAATGTGAGGACAGGCATGATTCCATAGCTTTATTAGCTACAAAGGCATCCAGTTGATCACAGTCGATATTCAAAAGATCTCAAGGGGTTTTTATATCTTTTGGGGGTTTTATAATTTGCACCAATAACTAAGGGGATTCTAAAGCCTAACCAATCCTTAAGGGATTTTTACATTCAAAACTAGCGTATTAATGCTAGAAAAAAATGAACCACTAATAGTACAGAAAGATAACAGAGGAGTCCACAAAGGGGGTTTGCATTCCTTTTCAAAGTCTTCACTTAGCAAGCAGTTTCTTATCTTTAAGGTAGCAGTTTCCAAGGGGACCTTTCTAGGGGTTGAGAGAGATTTTCTGTTTTGGGAACAGCTTCTGCTCCCTCCACAGTAAACTTCCTCAACATTATTTTCTATAGTTTTGTTTTACCTTTTTCAAAGATCCTTATGAGTTCAACCACAGGTTCATAAACCAACAGATTTTAAATTAGAATAAGTTATCAGTCTTCTAGTCTGACCTCTATATAACACACCTTGGCATTTCAAGTCATTTGGCCTTACTCTAGAAGTTATTGACTGAGAAATTAAAGAGTCTATATTATATAGATCATCATAATATCTTTTTTTTTTCTTTTGTCTTAAAAGACTTTTAAAAGTCAAGGAACATTGCTGTTGTTAGAAGTCAGTATTGTTGTTATGATTACCATGATGTTTCTTACCTATATTGTGGGGCAGAGGGGTCAATTATTGTCTGTAATAGCAGGATCACTAGAAGAATGTAACAAAAAGAATAAATCTGGCCTAAGATGAAAATAGTCAGAAATCTTCTTTTCTTTTCACATTTTTGTTAATTTTATGGTGATTGAAAATAGGAATGTGCATGGTATTAACAATGTTTCTACAATCACAGGTAGGGATCCTCTTTAGGATACCCCCATGAAGGAATTTTCTTTGTTGTTAAAGGACCAGAACACTAGCAGGTGTTCAGTGGTGCTGCTCTGGGACTAAGGAAAGGTTAATGAGCTGTTTGCTATTTTAATATTAATGAAGGCCTTGTTGTAAGTCATATCAACTGCAGATGAAGTTGCATTTAGTGATTTGTTATATCTGGACATTAATTTTATTAGTGCCATGTGGTTTTTTTTTGTCACTACCAATTTTCTCTCTTTTCTTTCAATTGTCTCACACTATTTCTTTTCTTATATAGCTGAAATATTTATTAAAAATGCTTCTTAAATCTTGATTCAAAGAATATAAGCTCGAGGAGGTCAAGCACACATGAATTTCACTTCAAAAGTGTCACATATGCGTGGCTTATTGTGGAGAGAAGAAATTATTTTCTGTGTCTTCTGATGCATTTCAATATTCCAACAAAATGTATCCTAATCTCCCGGAAAAAAAAAATAGTTCATTGTTACTTCTCCTTCAGTTCAATAAGAATGTTGTATTCAGCTCAGGAGTACTAAGCACCTTTTTTGATTGGCATTTTAATAAAAAAGCATGCAAGGGTATACAACATGAAAAGCTCTGTGCTGAAGCCTACAATACACTTCTGAGGGTATCAGGTATAGTTCTCAGGTATTTAGGATATCAATATATAATTATAGTAGAAATATATACAAGTATTAACTTGGGAAATGGTTCATAACATTGCAGAATTTCAATACTTTATATATATATTAAGGTCCAGCCACAGGAAATATACTACATTTTATGGTAAATATACTGCATTTTATACATGTTGAAAATGTCAGCTATGTCTACTTAGGATTATTTATCAGAGCTAAAGTGCCATCAAGACACAACTGCTTACTTATTGACACTTTAGTCTTGCCATTGGTTAGGGCTGTGACTAAGAAAAGATCTAACTTTAAAGCAAAATTAATCATTTAGAATAAGGTAATTTTTAAGTATATTTGAAATCCTTCTTTTTCCTGTCCTTCTCCATTGCCATCTGCACAGCTTACACAAGGCTGTCATCCCATTGCGCTGATTAAAGTATTCTTTAACCCTTTTTCTCCTGTAAAAAAGAGTTTAAAAGTATTCTTATACCACCTTCTAATTATCTTGTCCATTAAATATTTTTTCTTTTCTACAACAGGTAAGCATTTTCTTACAAAATGTGTTTGTTGCAATACCTCTTCTTCAATACTTCAAATTCTATTTGATAAATCCTATTTTTCTTTAGAATATTAACACATTTTTTATGTCTCTACGACTGCTTTGTCAAAAATACAGAAAACAAACAGACGTTAAAATATTCAGGAACAAGTACATCTTCTGTCTAATTAAACTAAATTTTATTTAGCACGGCATGTTCCTATGGGAAGATATTAACCAGCCCAAGCATTTTTACATACTTCAACCATTTTTTTATGCTCCATTCTGAGTTATGCTTCCATGTTTTCTTGTTTACATATGTGTTTTCAAAATCCAGGGTTGTTTCAGTGAAACTAAATATTTCATTGCAAACACTTTGAGCCTCAACTTAGAAATATGATTTTTTGCTTAAAATCCAACTGTTCTTTTTGAAATATAAATCCTATAAAGAAAAAATAAAAGAACCACAGAAGATTTTGGAATATTCAAACATTTAAAAACCAGGAGTACAGAAATGGCTACAATTATGTCTACAATTGAAAATATAATAAAAGAATATTATATCTAAAATCAAAATCAAATATTTAAATGTACTTAGCAAGAAATATTTTTTCCCGAAAGTATTTTTAAAAAATATGGAAACATTTAATCTTAAGAAGAAGGGATAAAATGGATTTTTTAATTTTGGGGTTGATTTCTGAATTAATAAAACCTAATCTTTAGAACAAAATAAGTTTTCCATGATCATTTTGTTTGCATTGTATATCTGAAAGGATTCAGAAGAGAAATAGACATTTAAGTTAAGATTCGGGCATTAAAACAATCTATAATTTATCTACCAAAAAAGAACATCAGAAATGTCATCCACCACATAAGAGCTGCTGTTTGATGGTTGTATTAATTTGAGAGTACCAAGTCATGTTTTTTATATTTTGTCAATGGAAAATGCTTCATTCTCCCTGGATGCGGAGGAAAAGGTAGCAAATAATGGGAATAATTTAGACGGTGATTCCAAGAGATACAAAAAGTATTTTTCTTATTTTGTTTAACATTATAAAAAAATCTAACCCTATTTTTGCAAAAAAAGTGAAAAAAAATCTTTTACCCACACTAGCAATAACAATAATATATTTCTTTTTAGAACTAAAGTATCAGAAATATATGTACAACAATTTTTTTAAATTAAAATCGAAATAGTAGCTTTATTGAACAGAGCTGGTCATGCATGAAAGTACAGTTTGGAATGTAGGAAGTGTTATAAACCAAATTGCTTTTCACATTGATGCTACTATTAAAGGCCTCTGTAGAAATGTAAGTTAATTCTACAAAATTTTCAATTGCGTGCATTCAAATATTTTTAACTAAATTAGACTTCTTCTTTGAAATAATGTAAAGTAAATGAAAAAAAGCCCCAAAAACTCTTCTGATCTTCATTGCCTCAAATATTAGGCCTTTTGGACACAAATAATGACTCAATGATTAAAATTTCAGGCAGATGTATTTGACACCAAAGGTTGTCCCTAATACCTAAATAATTCAAATTAATTATTAGTGAGAGAACACATGGGATTATATTACCAAATTTTATTGCCAGGAAGAATTTTAGATCCCTGCAAGCATGTGTAACATGCTTACTTTTGCTCATTAATTGTCCGTTTACAAGTATACCAATTTTAGTCTTTTTTATAAAGTTAAAGTTTATGAAGTTTATAAAATTTATAAAAGAGAAGGCAATTAAGATTAGAGATTGATTCCCATTTGTTGATGTTTAGTCTGTGTATTTCATATTGTGTATTTTCCTATTTATTCTTCCTGGTACCAGTATGACTTGCTGGTGTTACAGCTGGACAGCAGATTTGTTTATTCTACCACAGTTGCTTTTAAAAGCTAACATAACATCTTTTACATGCATGGATAATATTATCTATGATCTATGCTTCCTGATTTTTTTAAAAAATTAATTCCCAAATATCTTATCAAAGATATTCTATTAAGAAATGTTATGTTACAATGGCATGACATAAGAGTTTTGATTTAATTACCCTGCTTCTGAAAAGACTTAATTTAATTTAGTGATACTAAATACTTTAAGGGATTAATATTACCTATACGTTCTACATTTCTGAATTTAAATGTCTCATATTACAGAAAGATGGAAGATAATGTTTGAATGTAATTTGATGACCTATCTGAAATAAAAATTGCAATTTTTAGTAAAGATAATGATACAGTTCCCTGTGGCAATTAAATATTTCAGAACTTTTAAATTTATTTTTTTTTACCGCACATATTACCTAAGAATTCATACACATTACTGGTGAAGAATTGACATATACAGTATCTAAAAGAAGCATTTGAAACCTAGGCATAACATTTGCTCGCAGAGGTCAAGAGGTAAATTTGTTTAGACTGATAACAGCATGAGACTTAAGAGGAAGTAATCTACAGTGTTTTATCTCAGTGTTTCCACCATTCTTAGGTCTGTAGAAATGCTGTCTTCAATGATTCTTCAACATCAACTCTATTAAGTTTATCAATAAGGGCAGATTTAGAGAGAAAAGAACAGTTTTTAAATCCTATTTATATTATCTATTCTTAGTCCCTTAAATTATTAGTCCAACAGGACTCCACAGGAGGTGTGAAGGAGAAAATTATTTAAAGGTGGGGGTTTCAATTTTTAGGCATAATATCCTCATAACATAGGATTTCATGGTTCAGAAATACTATGATGTCACCATTTACTAAAGCACAAATAATTAATACCATTCAGAAACAAGGAGTACCATGACCAAAATGTTGTCCATAAGATCTTGCATGTTATGCAATAATATGCTTACAAAACCCAGAAAAGCCTATGCCTTGTGAGTCAATTAAGACGTGGAACTTTTAATGGTAGCCTCAGCTGCACAGTACTTTTAAAATATCAACTTAATTATGTGTCCAAGTATCAACTTTGACACAGAGTTTTCAAATTAAAAAAAAAAAAAGAAAAGCAAATATAAGAAAACCTGGACCTGAGTCATACATTTTAACAATATATAATCTTAAAAAGAAGTAAGTCTTCCTACTAGAAAGACTTATCTCAGGTTCAGAAGCTTTTTGAAGATGTACAACCAGACCTTTCTCCATTTAAAGGCTATTAATGTGTCGGTTGTGAAATCTATTCACTATTGAAAATGTCAGTGCATCATTTCACTACTCAGAAGTAAAAGCTCTTTGTAAGGCTTTCCTATTATACTGAGTATTATTCATTCCAAATAACAGGGGAAGTGGGCATTAAATTGTATTATCCAGTTCAAAGTAATTGTTACAGAGGAAATAAAAAGCCATAGGAACATAGGAATTGCAATAATGGATCAGATCAGTAGTTTATCTAGCCAAATATCTTAACTTTGACAGAAACTAAGATAGAAAAAGATGCTTTTTAGCAGATGATTATTGAACAATGCTGCCCATAGGGGAAATTTAATACCTTTTTCGTTCAAGTCTGGCATATACTTAAAGTTATTTATTACAATAAAATAAAAGAAATATCAAACCTCTTTCCCTGTCTTTATCAAAAGAAATGTAAGGGGATTTTTAATAGCTTTTGTATGTATAGCCCCATTACTATTTCATATGGATATTATTCTAGTATGCAGAGATTACTGCCTAGATTATGATCACATCTGATACATTTCTCCATATTTTATGGTCTAATTTTTAATTTCCATCTTCTTTTGCAGTACTTTACAATCTATCACTGCTAAGCAGATTTTAGGTGTATCGTCAGGTGCTTCATGGTGTTACTTAAATCAGAAAATATTATTCTTCCTTAGTATTTTCTAAGGTTTCAATACTAAACAGGAATGTGATTTGAGTCAGTGTTTTCTGGAAAAACATTAAATTCTCCTTCTCACTGAATACAGGACACAATAGCGTAAAGGTTGTTTCTTGTGCATTGTATAGAGATGAGAAATATCCAAGCTAAGTTATGGACTCAGGAACTGGGAAAGGGTTCTTATGGGAGGAAATTAAATGGCTTACATGTAGATATCTGACAAGGCTGTTACATGGAACAACTTGCCTATTCAAAGCACAGCTGGGTACCTAGAAACCGGAGGCATTCTGAGATAATAACAATAAGTATGAAGGCATGGATATGTAATGGTAACTTATCACCTAAAAAGGTGAAAAGTAGTCTTGCAAAAGTTGAAAATATCCTCAGAAAGCAAGAATTGCTTCTGTCACTAGCTATTCTAACTGTAAGAATAGGAAAGTAATCTGGAAAAATAAGAATTGGTATTAAAAAAAACAGAAAAAATCCATCATCTATTCTTAAAAATTAGAAATTAACAGTAGCAATTGGCTGCTGTCCTATAACCCCTTATGTTTCTATATATTTTTTTTTAATCCAAAATGTCAGCCTTTAGCTGACAAATCCCCATTCTCCCTATGCTTCCTAATTCCAGTGATGTTCTTGGCACAGTGATGAAATCCTGTCCAGCAAAGAGCAGAATAAGAAAGATTAACATGGTTTAAAACGTCTATAATATGTACAAAGTACAACATTGCAGACAATTTCCATTCACTTGAAGTTTGATGTGGAACAGATTTTATGCAGAAATTTGAACACCTCTGATCTATCTTAGTTTTGTAGTCATGCCAATGTTCAGAAAATTAAATTATGTGAGATACTACCTCAGTGACAGAGAAAAAGAGAAAAACACAATCTGAAACTGGTCTTTGTGACTTTAATTTTATTTCACAAGACTTCTTAATGTGCCCATGCTGATGCATAGACACTTCTTCAGAAATGCTTTGCTTTCATATGTCCATAAATAAAATTTCCTGTCAGCTGTACTTCAACATGTAAAGTCAGATAAGTTTTTTTTTTTTTTTTTAGAAAAGATTACTAAGTTTGAGGTTTGATACAGGAGAAAATGGCATACTTCTGTCTTCTGTATAGATGGATATATATATTATATGAATGGTGTATAAATTGTCTAAGAAAAAGGGCAAAATTATATAATGAAAAAAAAAAGACTGAAAAATAGCATTTTAGTAACTTATAATATACCTAAAAAATATTTTAACTTGCCAGATCAATCAGTGCTCTCAAAAATACATTCTGAAATAAAAATGGTTGATTGTTTTACACTTTGATTTTCCTACTTTTTTTTTCTTCTAGCAATCAATAACTCACATACACCTTCTATGTCCACTTTTTATATTTTAAAGTGTTAATTTTGTTAATTTGGATCTTAGAATTAAAGAGAAGAATTGAATGCTTTGCAATAACAAGAAGGGACGAGATTGCAGTTATACCTCTTTCATACATTTGGCAGTAAAAGTGAATACAGTGTGTTACTAAAGGTCTTGTCATTAGAATAATCATAATAAATCTTCTGGATGAAATCCAGCTTTTCAATGTATTCCTAGAATTTAGATAATCTAGAATGAGATCTAGAGAAGTTTTGTCCTCAGATCACAAAGAGTTAACACTTGGTTCTCAGCTCTTGCAAGAGTTTGCCTTCATTTGGGAAGTCAATTTTTTTTTTTTTTTTTTTTAATCCTGACTTTGGGCAAAATGACAAAGAAATATGGAGTAAATTTTTGAATAGAAAATCTACATGTTTCTCTTCTGGATTTTCTCCTCCAGCTTGTTCATTAATGCTTTGACTGGAATGTGTCAAACATTTCACAAAATGACAGAGAGGCATAATTGTGACAACAATGATGAAAATCACATACTGATCTTTTGTTAATTTTCATAACTAGACTACCTGAAACACAGAGAGAAAATCCAGGAATGCATGATTACTATCTATGATCATTTACACGAAAAACTGGAAAAATAAAGGTAGTTTTTAGCATGTTTGAGTTTCAGAGAAATGGTTATAAGCAGACTAAGTGTAACAATAATTACCCTTGAATGATCACTAGCTGTCCAGAAAATTAGTTTGTGTATGCAAGAGTAAGTGTACATCAGTTTCAATAAAAAACATGTGGTCAAAATGTACTGTACCACATATCTTTAAATATGCAAAGGATAATCTTAGCAAAAGTTACATGGAAGCAGATTCCAGAAGACTAAGCAATGACAAGGAAACTGGGGCATTTGGTTTCTAACCATATTTCATTTCTTTTTTTAAATGCAACAAGGTGAAGAAGAGAGGGGAAAGAAAAAAAAAAAAAAAAATTCAAAGATAAACCAGAAAGTGTTACACTTGTAAAACACACATAGCCACTAAATGAGGGAAAGTGAAGGCAAAATTAAAGAGCTGTTCATTTTTCACCCTGGTTATTAATTGTTCTGTCCAAAGTTTTAAGATGGAAGCAGCATCCTAGAGTGCTTCTCAAACCAAAACATTTCTGTTAGTTTTCCTTCACGACTGTTATTTCAGAAGTTTTTTTTCACTGAAGTGACCTGGAATTCAGGATAAATAATATTCTGAATTCAACAGAAATTTTACATTTTGCATCACTGAGAATAGAATCTTGGGCTAGAGGTAACTATTCTTATGAATACTCTGTAAAAAATTATTGCTAAATATAAATATTAATAGAATTGTTTTTAATATTACTAATCTTTTTCTCCTACCTGATGAAGATATTTCCCCTGAAACATTTTTTCATAAATCTCTGGGCACCTTACTCAACATTCATTTTCCCAGTATTATGATTTTTGACTGCACCTTTTCAGTTCTTGTTCAACTGTGAATGGCACATAAATGCAATAAATGTTGTTGCTTCAAGCAGCAGACATTAAAAACATGACAATAAAACTGTGACTCGACATCTATCATTCCATTTATATTCATTGCAGTTTTTATGACGGTACCTGTTGCATATCACTTTACTTCTTTATAGATCATTAGGATATTTTAAATTTTTTTTCTATTTTGTTATATATACACCACTATAGTCCAGGAAGGTCTAGCTAATCTTCAGGAGGCTTATTTTTCTGCTTCTAGAAATTATTAAGTATTTAATGGAGGAAAAAGTTAAAATAAACATTAAAAAGCATTCAGGATAAAATTATGTAATTCCACATGTCATTCTAATCATACTCTTGTTATTAAGGGGAGGTACTGGTGCCAAAACCATTTGGCTGTATAATTCAATACATGTGGGGAAAAAAGAAAAGTAACTGGAAAAAATAAATATTAAAATAGGGAATGCAACAGTGAGAGCTGGAAACAAAAGCATTGGGATATAACATTCTTACATAAGGAACATGGAAGAAGGGATTTTTCTTAGCAAAGAAACACAAAAAAAATGTATTATACACTTATATAAAATAATAAATGCTGTAGAAAAGCAGCAGCTGGGAATTTTAATCTCCCTTTGAGAAGCTACTTTATTGATGACATATAAAGAAAGGAACAATTAATTAAATTAAATTAAATTACTCCCAAAGAGATTCAAGGAACTACTTTTACCCCATGAAGAATAGTCTTAGTTCAGAACTTGTTTTTGCTGGATTTTTCTGAGGCTGCACATTCAGTAAGTGGGGAAAAAAGATATCACTTTATACATGGATGCCTGTGACAAATAGAATGACAACATTTAATGCTAAAATCAATTTTTGGAACACAGTTCAGACTTAATGCTTTCAGTCTTATACTAATCCCTAAATATAAAGTTCAAGAAGTGTCTACATGCTGAAACAGACCCCTGCATAACCACCTAGTGTTGGGTTTGCACCTTGACCTTGAAATGCGGATACAAGCTTTTGTCAGTCTCCAGTCTAGATATTTCCCCTACTTAGGGGATTACTCTTAAGTGGTGCCTACTGTTTCATCTGCAGATTTTCGTGAACTATGTGTTCTGTTTTGTTAACATGCCACAAGTGAGCATCAGAACTCAATGAGTGCTGTGCTGCTTGCTTGTCCCAACCCCTGCACTCGCAGGGAGCAAAGTGAGGGGAGAGTGTTCCTGACTTATAGGCAAGATGAATGTGTTAATCGGGTGAAAAAATATTACAGTGAATTTTAGGTAGGAAAATTAAATCAGAAGACAACGATATACTAAGGATTTTACAAAACATAAAAATCTGAGAAAGAATAACTTCAGAAATTATGGAACAATACTTTCTTAGAAGCCTGTAAAGGTCTGGAAAGCGTTTGTGACCAACAAGCAACCCATTGGAAGTTGTTGAATTGACCAGTCCTAGAGGAAAACACCCACCCTATAAAAGTTTTGTGCTTGCTGTGTCTAGCCTGCTCACAAAAATGTTACACACAGAACAAATTGAGTATCTGATAGCTTTAGGATGTTAACATAGCTTTGTTTGTGCTTGGTTGTTTTGTTTTATTTTCCTAAGTTCTACACTTTCCATGCTAGTCATTAAAAAAAGAAGAAGAAAGGAAAGGAAAATAAAATACTAAAATTGGAGTATCAAGTACCCTTCTATGGTTTTACTTTTAAAATACAATTTTTTACTCATCTGAATAAGTGTCCTTGATCACAAGATGGTACCCTTCTTACAGTTGATTAACTGAATTATAATTTGCTCTTCTCTCTTTTCTTGCACTTACAACAGATTTGGGGGTATTTTATGATTGAAAATAATTGCAATTTTCCATCTTAGTCTCTGGCTTCTACCATCAAAAAAAGTTAAGGTTATATTTTTCATAGTCTGACTAGTGGGATAAGGCAAATAGCTAGTCCTGAGGAAATGGAAATCAGCTAGATGAATTGCTGTGAAATAAATGCTATCACACTCTTTATATAATTAAGTTGGAAAGTTCAAGCTTCTCCACACTCCTAGCTTCAGTGCTACCAAACTTCATTGGTTTCAGCTTCATCTCAGTCACGAGACCAACCCTTAAGCAGTATTTACTAATTCCCAAACACTCATCATCAAAGAAAAGTTACAGATGTAATTCTAAATAGCCTTAACACCCTTGCTTGCTGTCTGAATAGCTGAAATAAAAAGGCAGACTGCCAAATATTTCTCCAAAGCAGTTATTTCCCTTTCAGCTATATAATTTTAATTTACATGGAAATCATTGATACTTTAAAGTGGTGCTTGTCCATCAAGTTTGTTTATTTCCTAGCTCCCTAATGTGTTTTAATATAAATCCAAATCATTGATTGGTTGAACAAATGTAATTGACTCAAACAAATGTTTATCAGATTGAGTGTCTCAATTCGTTCTGAACGTCCATCCCATGAAGACAGACCCATGCCAAGCATAAATATGCTCCATTGAGCAGTACTCCACTGATTTCACATTATACTCTTATGAATAACTTAGAATGAGTTGTGTGCAATTATATTTCATGAATGGTTTTTCATTCATTTGGATATTCCTAGGATTTTGAGATACCAATGTATAAAAACAGACAGAACCTATTCAAATGGCATTGGGGAGACTCATAAGTCAAATAGCTAAGAGATTTAAAATGCCAGAATCTTACTGTTGTTTATTGCCCTTGGCTTTTGTGCTTTTCTTGTTTTTCTATTCTTCTTTTAGATACTAGATATAGGATCAAGCTGATGAAATATCCCTGAATGAGTCATTCAACATTAATTTTGCTGTCAACAGGAAGAAATAGCCCCTTGGGGCAAAATTCATGTAACCCTAAAGAGGAGACCCATGCTATATCATATTAATTGCTCTTTTAAAGTCTTTGTCTTTCTCCATCTACAGTAGGGAAGGAACTCATGATGACAAGCACAGATGTCTGCATTATAGGCACCTAAAAGTAGCTTATTCACTTTCTGTCTCAAATGCTTTCAGAAAGATGATGGGTGTTTTCAACTCCAGCTGAATATGTAGAAGCCAAGGAGATCAAAACTTTCTGATCAGCAGGATTAGATAACCATCTTAAAAACATATTCAGACAGATTTTTTAATTTTCCCTTTACCTTTATCTCAATACAATGAAAACAAAAGAATCTGGATTCTACAAAGGACAACAGTAATTCTGTAATGTTTTTATTGGTTCTGCTAGTGGTGCTGAAGAGTCAGCATGGTAGTAACTGGGGATAAAAAAAAACAGAAAAAAAATGCACACTGTTGCCACAAACAAGGTCTTTACCTAAAGCCCTATTGATTTTCTTTTTTCTGCAAAGTTACAGACATGTTTATATACACAAATGTAGATTGCATACTCTTACAACTTATTAAAATGCATGATGTAGTTCCAGATATGTAAAACTAGAAGTTCTCACATCTCAAACATATCTTTTTTTATTTTTTTGTTTTGGGTTACAGAAGTACAATCTTTTTAAATTCCTAACTATCAGGGACAATAATTTAATAGGCAAGACCATTTCTTGTTTTCTTGTGTCAATATTTCTGGAGATTTTTTACAATGTTCACAAAACTTAAAATTATTTTATTATTTTTATTAATAAATGACCCACAGAATGATATATTATATCAGAATATTAAAAAAACATCTTTGAAAAGCTGCAATATTTTAACCGTAGATCTTAGGGAATAAGACTAATATTTATTAACTCTGCCCTGTTTCTTTCAGATGTTGCTAGTTTGATTTCACTGACCGTAATATTTACAAGGATAAACATGGTGTGTTTCTACAAGGAGAAATAAAATCTGAACATATTTTCACTATTTATTCTACATTTTTAAAGGCAAAATTATCTCGTTTATGAAATCTTTTCTAGCATTGCCCTGTGACATGAACTCTTACATGAACTCTACAATCCATATTTTTATTTAATACTTTCGTTGAATCTGCAAAGACTATACAGCTCAGACTATTGTTGATGCATTATATTCAAATGCTGGAGAGGATGATAAACCGTTCTAAGAAACCCACATCTAAAATTCCACAAGTGCCAAAGTCTATCTTCTTTAATATTTAAATGGAGACATAACATAAAATATTAATGACATTCACTGACAGGAACACCTGCTTGGATGTTTGTTTTCCCTCGGTTGCAATAACCTAATCTCATCCTGCTGTGCAGACTGAGTTCATTTTACAGAAAGGCTTGCTTAGGTGCACAGAGGCAGCAAGTGGAGCTGTGAATGTTGGTTTATCAGATTTTATATTTCAAAACTTAGATGTCTGTAGTGGCACCTGAAAATTTGAAATGGTTGTTGTTAAAATATTTAAACTTCTCTAAGAATATACAATTTAACATTGCAAGACTCAACTCAGTCTAGCCTAAATCTATATTACAGTAATCAGCCTCATTCAAAAACCTTCATAGCCTTTCTGATATGGCTATGCAGTGTTTTAGTACTCCCAGGAGTGGACTAATTATGCCGTAACCCATAATTAAAGACATTTGCTTCCACTCCCTGATCATATAAATATTTTTATATGAGTTTAGGAAGGCCATATTAAGGAACACAGACATAAACACCATGAATTTAAAGCTTAGCTGAGGATTTTTTTCTCCCCTAACATCGGAAGTTAGTGTATATATACATAAATGCAAAAGACTTTGAGGTTACATATTACAGCATAGACAGGTCCTCTACAGTCAAAGTCTTAAGCCTTAAGCTACCTTAAATAATGTACTTTGTTTTTTTTAGGGAATACAAGTATTTTTCAAATACTTGAAAAATAGCATAAATGTACTATGCATTTTTCTCTATGGTATCCATATGGTCAGATGGTAACAAAATGCTTTACAACTAATTTATCCCAGTGACAACAGAAATCATAAGAACAAAAGCAAATTAATTATATTCTTTAAGTAAAATAATATTAACTATAGAGCTAGTCAGAAAAGGAGAAAAAGTTAATGTACACTTGATTCAGAAAAAATATTGTATTTTAGAGCCAAAATTTTCTGTCTGCAGAATTATACCTTCAGCTGTAGTATGTCTCCCTAGTGTTCAGCAGACCAATACCAAGACTTATTTGCTATAGATCAACTACACTGATTTTATATACAAAGTTTCAAAGACACATTTCTAATTCCTCATCCAATCACAACAATATAAAAGCTTATTCCACAGGTCTCTTGTTTTAAAATGCACCATTGTGATGAGTTCTGAGTGGGGTAGGTGGAGAAATTCTACATGCTCTTATAATTTGATGATATAACCAGATTTGAAAAATTAATGTTGTGGAAATGGAGCTCCATTATTATTTCTTTTAACAAAGCTAAAGTTTGTTAATAGTTTTCTGATAACCTAGAGAAATAGGGAACTTATCTCATTTACTTCCAAGATTCAATTTGAAATTAATTCCACGGAACACCCCAAGGGTGTTTGGTGTTTTGGTTTTTTTTTATTTTTGCAGAAAAGGAGTTCCATCCATTCTCACTGCATCAGTTCTTCAAATTGCATTGCATAATTAATAATCTGTAAAATGCATCTCCCCAAAAAGTTGCAGATATCTGACTCTGAAGTGAATAAAGAACACAAATAAATCTGAATAAGAATTTTTCACTGCCCTCAATAATTCAAAGACATTTAGTTAATATTTTATACATGCCCTTTTATGATGGTATGGATGTCAATATACAGTAAGTTAGTGAGAGAAAATTAAATAAACTTTTTTTTTAAAAAAGTTGGCCCCCCCAAGATTTCATTGATGTTACCATTCATATCCCCACTTATAAAACTGAAATATGCAGAAGTGTGGAACAATCAGGAGGAAAGATCTCATGGTTCTTAGATATATAGCATTTCTCTGTCTCCTTGCCAAGTCTCTATTAAAAATTTTTTTAAACCCCAAAAAATTCATGTTATCTTCTTCTAAAAGCCATACTGACATTTACACAATTTTCCTTACATATCTCTGTAGATTACACTAAAAAAAATGCCATAATTGCTTATTATAATAATGTTCATATATATCCTAAGGAAAAAAATTGAAATAAATACATGCATGCAAAAATCTTGAAGGAATAAGTTCTACATGTCTGAAAACATGTGTCTGTCTGTATTCCTCGAGGATGAAATTTTTATTCTTGATTCCTTATTTTACAACAGAGATTCACTGATATATCTCATCGTCACTGGAAAACATTTTCCTTCCTTGACCCTGTAAGTGAAACCTTATCTTGTGCCATACAGCAAAGTGGTAGACCCAGTCAAATAGTGTTTTGATGAAAATGAAGATGTGCTGAGAGCTTCAGCTCTTTTGTAGTGTCCCAGATATCTAGAACATAAAAATATTCAGTACACTACTGAACAGATTAAAAAAAAAAAAAAGAAAGAAAATAATTATTTATATCTGTCCAGTTAAGTAAAGTGGAAAACTAACTGTTATTTCTGACATAAAAATAAACATAAAATAAACATATATTTACAATAATTGAAAATTAATCTTAAATTCCACTGAGAATACATCTGAAAGCTCACTTTCTCTTTTACAACCATCTGTTTCTTTTTCCAGAAGTAAGAAGTCAGCATTTAAAACTTTTTGGTGATCTTTTTTTCACAGAATATGATGGTTATTATGAGCACACTACACATTGTAAAATATCTGGACTGTCTAGAACACTCTATTTTATTCTTAAGTCCAAGATATTCATGTCATCTTCTTAATTTTCTGTATTAGAATAAAGATTATTTTCCTGCTATGGATAGTACCATAGTTAGTTAGGAAGCACTTCCTGTGTTTACCTATCTAGTGAATGACTCTTTGTGGCAGAAAGTTGAAAAATTCTCCTTCTTCCCCTCGAGCTATTTCTGTAAGGAATGTCTTGAACTAGGCTTTGCATGATATATAAATATTTTCCATTCATGTTTGCTTCAAACCTATGAAAAGCCTAATTCATAGAACCACACTGATATTTGGGTTGGAAGAGACCTTACAGGTCATTTAACTCCAACCTCACTGCCCCTGGGTAGGTACACTTCCCACTAGACCAGATTGCTCAAAGACCCATCCAACCTGGACACTTCCAGGAATGTGCCACCTACAATTCCTCTGGGAAACCTGTTTCTGTGCCTCACCATCCTCACAGTAAAGAATTTCTTTATTATATCAAATCCCAACCTACTGCCTTTCTGTTTGAAGCAATTCCCCCTCCTGCATGTCAACTGTGCCACACAGATTGGGTGTTACCGGCTATTGTTTATATTGTAGTTGTTTATTTGTAATTCTTAATTGATTATATGTTATGATTAACTCTGTTTTGAAAGTTGGAGTTATTAACCAATTGAAGTGATAAGGGCTGATTATTTAGCCACAGCTTCCTCCTCTTTTGTGTATCAGAGCTGTGACCTTTATAGAAGGAATATTATGCTTAATTTTCATAGAAGGTACGTTGCCTTGAAAGCCTCAGGTTTAGAAATATTCATTCAATGCAAAAATAACCAAACTAACTAACAGTTACAAAATGCTTTTCATGAAGAATTAGAATTTTATTTACCTTACAATTAAAAGCAGGTGGGACCACCTCTACATTTTCTACCATTCAGAATATTTCACCACAGATAGCTGGTCATTTCAAATCAATGTTTCAATACTTCAGTTATGTAGAAGTGTGAAATTGCTCAGAATTATTTCATTGAATAAGACAACACAGAATTCGGATGTCTGTAAAGTTGTCTGAATGCTAAAACAAAATATAAATGGACAAAATTTAGTTTTGATATGAATGGTTCAGGACAGCATCAAAAAAATAATCTGTCCTCAGAGCAATCCCTACCACCAGAGTTATCACTATTCCGTTAATCAACAGCATTGTAAAATCAATTTTTCAGTTACATAGTTTAATCTATCTGAAAGGAAATTCCTTCAAAGCCATCACTGTTTCTATTAGGCATCCATCCAAGAATTATTTTTGTCATTCAGCAATAAACCCAGTAATGTATTCTAGAGTGTTTAGTCATGGATTTTACTCTGTATAACAAATCAGATTTCTTTTTCTGCCTAACTCTGTAAGATGATACTTGGCATTAGAAAGTGATTGTCTTCTTTCTATTGATTTAGAATGATAAATAAAAAACCACATGCACAACACACTAACGTATTTTGCAAGCAGATACACATCTATGTTGTTAACACAGAAATAATCAGTGCGGATCCTGAATTGGGTGTGCATTTAAACAAAATTTCCCTTGGAGATAAAAGCCTTTGAAATAATATTCCTTGACTCGTGACTGTACCTTATCAGTACAATTATTGTAGATATGTGACCTTATAATCCATTACTTTTTTTACCAAAATCTATTCATAGATCTTTACTGAATAAGACCAAGCTGCAGGCAAGTAGAAGTTAAGCAAGAAATTGCAGCTTTCACTTTGTTGGTCATTTTTAAAGAAGGAATTTTTAGACTATCTGAGTCTAAGCTCAATAGCCATGCATTTTGTCACAGATAATTATAATTTACATTTATTAACCTAGAATATTAGGGCAAATGCAGATATTTTTAAGGGAAACAATATTATGTGAGTTTCCACTGTCATCCATCCACTAACTCCATTTTGTACCTCTTTGGATTGAAACAAAAGTTATTCAGATGACATTCTAAATAAGATAACAGAAAATGTTTTATGTGATACTCATTTCACTTTCTATATAACCATCTATAGCCATTTCAGAATCCAAGCATGCATTTGACAAATGCAGAGATGAACTAGAAAACAGAAAGCTACAGATATCTGTGGTCACAGCACATCAACTAATTAAACTATCCTGTGTATTTCAGATCAGTAGTGCATTTTAAATTAGTAATTACATTTAAGATGTGTAGTTCTATGGATTAGTACGAGAAGCACTGCTGATTAAATGTCATTCACAGCTGAAGAACCAAATTATGCCATTAGACACTCCATCCTGATTTTAAAAAAATGACACTGTCTGTATAGCATGACAACTACCTTCAACAAGATATCCAAAAAGGGCTTCCTAAAACTCACAGCACATACAGGAGCTGTGTTACTTATTCTAGGCATTCCAAGTCTTTATTTCACCATCTGGTATAGCATGCCTGAGTTTAATAAGAAATTTTGCAGCTTGTTAAGTCCTATAATCCTGAGAAGATGCTTATATAAAGATTAACCTTTAAAATAAGCAATATGGAAAGGAAAGTGGCAGAAATTTGATGAAGAAAGGGAGAAGAAAGTGACTACATTTTTTGCTTATCCGTGTCTTAGTACAAAGTTTCCATGAACAGAAAGGAAGATCTTAACTGGAAAGAATTCAACAAAAATTAGGTGATTTTACTGTACATTGACTTAACTGATAGATATTGTGCTTTATCCTATCTTTAGCTATATGGGTAAGAGAACTCTAAGACAGTGATTTGATGCATTACAATTAATTTTTTTAATGAAGATTTAATTAGTATCCAAATCCTCAGCCCAGGAAATCTATGAACTGTAAAATACAGGAGGGTTAGCAAAAGCAGTGGACTGGCAGTCAATATCAATATTTACTTGATAGCTTACTCCATTTGTCTCTGGGATTTCTCTATTTAGTTCTCTTCCAAATCAGTCTCTAGAGAGCTAGCTAGCCCTATAAGGACTGCTGTGACATAGTCAGGGATATTTTACCTCAGTGCCAGAGAACAGTTTCTGGCCTCTTTATTTATATTTTTTAATTAATTACATAAAACCACTCTAAAGTGTCTTGCTAATGTATCTGAGAGACTGAAACAGGAAAGAAAAACCTAAAAGCATAACCTTGCATTGAAGTGAGTTATCCTTTGAATTTTTTTCATTTAATCAAATATTTATTTCTAATTTAATGGAATAAACAGTCTCGTTTATTTACATACCTTTTCTAATGATTAAGAGTCTGTCTGACATAAATAATACTGGTTCTCCCTGTTCTGAGAGACTATGAAGCTACACTACTGAAGTGCCACTAGTGTTGGTTAGGGCTACTCAGGAGTCAGAGAAGGATTCTTCAACTAAGCAGACATGATCTGGTATATCAGGATTGTGGAGGGGAGTAGCCCACAGCAGAAGTAAACCAGAATTTCCTGGCAATCCCTCCCAAATCTCTCCCTCCAGGCAATTTAGATTTAATATATATCTCCACTTAAAAATAACTGCAAATTTGTTTTGTTCAATTTATCAAACCAGTAATAGATACTTGATTTTCTCCTGTTCTTCTTCCCCAAGAAATTTGAATTTTTAATGGTGAACCTAATGGGCTGAAGACTTCTTTTTTATCATTATTTTCTTCTCTTAGTGGGTTCTGCTAGAATAAATTATATTATAAATACTCTAGGAAATTCTCTTGTCAAACCAGAGTGAAACCATATTTGAATATCATAAATCACTTGCACTGAGCTTTACACTAAGAACAAGAAAGAAGGTAAAATCATTATTGCTGTGAATCTGTAGAAGGCATGTCTGTGGAGAGAGACAATACAAAGAACAGGATGTTGACCCCATGCTCACTAGGGAATCCACAGCTAAAAGTAAAATCAGCAGTGAGTCCAAACAGGAGAGTGCTTATTAAAAAGGGCAGGAGAAAATGTTGGCACCCATACATCATTACTGCAAAAATTCATTCAAGGGCTTAAATGTGTCCTGCAGCTTCCAAAGCTTTTCCTGTGAGCAGTCACAGCAGCATGCCAGCACACTGAGCAGAAAGGAGTGAGTGCATTGCATATGGTCAGAAACAAGACAAACTGAAAATTCAAGAGAGCACAGCAGGATGCACACGCCAGATTGCTCAGGGACTAAACAGTTATTTTAAGCAATGCTGAATGGTTCCAGCACTTGGCAGGTGTATTTGTTGTGGCACATCTGCTTTTTGTTAACAAAACTGTGTTTGTAAAAAAATCCAGAGGAACTTTGTGTCCATATATCATAAAACCTTACAGTTTTATAGCTCCTGGTATAGTCTCATGAGAGGATGCTTTTAAAAGCAATAGAGAGAGCGGCCATTTTATATAGGAAATTCAAGTGAAGGCAAAACTTCAATGCAAGTTTTACCACTGACAAAACTTACAGCACACAAATCTCATGGAATAAAGGTTTAATAATGTAATATAATTTAAGTATACTTTGGTTCTGTGCCCAGATAGATTGAATTTTCTGTGTCCTTTCACTAGAAAATCTTGGATTATCTTCAAAAAAAAAAAAAACCCAAAACCATCTATTTCAAGTCTCCCCCACCTCTTTTTCAGTACTGTAACTGAGAGCATAACCATAATCAATAAATTTTGAACTTGGTCATAAGAACTAATGGTTTATAGACTAATTTGTCCTTGAGAAAAAGACTGAAATGAAGGCTATCCTTTGCCCAAGTAAAAACTCTAACCACAGAATATGCCAATTTGGAAGAGGCCCACAAGGATCATCAAGCTTAACTCCTGTTCCCACACAGGACAAGCCCCAAGATTCACTTCTTGAGCTGTCAGGCTGGTCCTGTGACCACTTCCCTGGGGAGCCTCTTCCAGTGCCCAACCACCCTCTGGGGAAAGAACCTTTTTGTAATATACAAACTAAACCTCCCCTGTCACAGCTTCAGGCCATTCCCTGGGGTCCTGTCACTGGTCACCAGAGAGAAAAGATCAGTGCCTGCCCCTCCTCTTCTGCTCACAAGGAAATTGTAGACTGTGATGAGGTCTCCCCTATGTTCTACAGAGTTCCACTTTTTTTCAAATGCAATATGGAAGAAATGCTATTAGAAAAAAAATCCGAAATATTTCAGCAGGAGTGGTTTATTATGTTGCCTACACAATAACTGAGATCCCACTCAGGCTTTACATAAGGTGTAGAAGGAAGCTTGAGTGCTCTAAATCAGTAAATAAAAATAGATTCAGGGCATTATATCATGGCAAACAGTACTGACACATACAGACTAAATCATATCTATTAGCCAAGCTTTGATTAAAAATAAAAGCAATTGTATCTTCATGACATTTGGAAAAAGAAGAAGGACTTGAGAAGCAAAATCAGGTAATGTATAGGCTCCAAGTTAATTCCTAATTAATGCTGCTTTGAAACTGGGATGTAACATTAACATCTCTCTTCAAAAAAAATTATGGTCTCACAATTTTCTGTGTCTTTTCTGATCTCTGCTTGCAACACTTATTCTTCACAAATGGTAATAAAATTATATTGTCAGTCTAATTAGAACAAATTTACTTCTACTATGTCAGATTGAATTTTATTATATCTGCTGTTTCTGAATGTTCTGTAGTTCACAATTGAGAAAGCAAGTAATGTCTGTAGTTCTTCAGGAAGTTCCAGTACACAGTTTAATAACTAAGAATAATGGGCTAGCTAGATATAAAAAGGGGGGAAATGTGCTTTTTTGTGAAGAAAGAAACATAGTGTGTGTTTTTAACTGAGACAAAATTTGGCTTCTCTATTTGTAGCGATTTCCTAATCATCCTTCAGAATAACTTTTTACTTGTTGGCAAAGTAAGTACAAAGCATCTTGCCATTTAAGGGGTAGCAATCCAGAAAAACTGTTTTGAAAATTTTATTCCAAATGTCTAGTGATAGAAAAAAACAATATTCAAACTAGCTTCAAATTTTATTTTTAAAATGATAAATTTTGAGAAATAAGTTATTCAGTTTAAATTATTATTTATGAAAGTAATACATAGCACTTTAACACTTAGAGGGTTCATACCACAAGCAGGACTGTAATATACAACATGTGAAAATATGTAGATATAATGCAAAGTGTCAGAAGGAGTAGATGGTCAATAATCTCATAGTATATTTTAATGAGCCATTTTCCTGACTACAATGAAATTTTAAAATTAAATAAAAAAATATTAATTCTCTAATTGCCGAGTTAAGCTTGAGCTTAGACTTTAATGAAAGCACAGGAGAGTGAAGAAAATTTAAAAGGAAGAAAAAAAGGACTTGACCTAAGCAATTAACTGGTCCCTTTCTTGAATCAACTCATTCTCTCTGGCTCAAAGGATTTTTATCTATAGAGATTTCTACACTTCAGGATGACATGAGACAAGTTTTCTTTATGTTTCAGGAATAACACGAAATTTCATCTTTTGGACAAATTGGAAAAAGGCAATATCCTTCATAAGGAAAATTTTATAATAGTAGGTAAATTTTTAATATTATGCGATATTTTGTCCTCAAGTTTCTATTAAAACCTTATGCTATAATCTGATTTTTAGCACCACTGCTTTATCAAATCTTTTATATCTGAACTGTGTCTCTCTTAAAAAAATAATCCATCAGGGAAGTGTGCAATAGCTGTCCACAAGCTATATCAGTAGAGCAATAATATAACAGTACTATTATTATTATTATGTGCCACAGAGCATTGGCTGGCAAATACATAAATGATGACTGTAGATGACTAAAGGATACTATGACAAATGAAAGTCACTTTGGAAAATATATAGTGAGAGCAGTAGTAGAATAGTTTAGGAATATCCATTGAAAGTTGTTTCCATTTAGAAATACCTATTTGAAAAAAACCTACATGACAATTTAAACAATTACACTTTCCCTTTACTTTGTCCTGTACTCTTCTTGTATAGCATCTATGGAGTTTGGCTTTCCAACAGAAAGAGTTTTTTTTCCAACAAAAAGAGTCTAAAATTAGGCAGTAAACAACCATTTTTCAATTAATTTAGAATTTATCAAAGGGATATTTTCATTGAATTTGACTTTGCCTAGGTCCAATCGGAATAAAAGCTAATATCATTACGTATATTTTTGTTTAAAATATCAAAGCTACAGAAATGTTGACTTAAATATTCTTAAAGCGAAAATGTCAAGATATTAGTTTCTAGATGGAACATCACCTTTTGTATAAAAAGCCTCTGAACTCCTACAAATGTGGAGCTATACTGAATGAACCATATGCTTATCTTATATAATCACAGTAACATTCAAATTCTATTCTTGTGAAAGAAGTTGGTTCTTACAAGGACACATATATAAGTAATACCATCAGTGAGGCATGCCTCTCCCCAGCTAGAACTCTTTATTATGAAAACACATGAGAGTTTTCGTGCAGTTTTGAGTATGAGGCCATCAGACCAAAGTGGTACCATCTCCATCTCATTTTTCTTACTTTAATTTTTACAATGACTGAAATTTAAAAATTTTAATTTCCAACTCTTACATGTAAAATTTATGACATTTTAAATAATGGAACTACTTGTCATTTTTTGAGGGTTTGTATTCTGTACCTGTGATTCAATAGGCAGGAGTGACTATATATGAATGTACATTATGCATGGATACATGGAGCTAAAATGTTTGTTCAAAGTGGTTTTCACAGTAATTAAATTTCATTGAGTTTTGAAAGGTATTGAAACAGAATAAACTTTGTTGATAAATGACTTGACATCTGGAAGTTTTATTCACTTAGGTGTGAAAAGTATAATGTTGTACCTCGCTGAATGGTTAGTCTTCATTTGCCATCCTGAAGCATATAGGAAGCAGAGAAATTTTCTCTCTGTACCAGGGCCAAGATACAGTTATCTTCCTTTTCATATTTATAGAAGTTGAGTGATTCTAGCTTCAGTTTTGACAATCTCAGTAAATTTTTCTTGTGATGTCACTTGGTGTTGCATACATCATAAGAGTCAGAAGCTATGATTATTGCTCCTAGGAGAAATTGATGAGTGACTGTGAGCAGAAATTGCTCATATTTATATCTCCATTTTCAATTCTGACCTCATAGACTGGCTGTGTAAAATTTGAGGAAGGATTCCTAGGGTTGTTTTCACATTGAACTGGAATCTTAAGTATGCTTTCCTCATATATGCATATAATGTTAATATATACAAATAGTAAATGTCTGTGAAGTAATTCGAATTTATTCCTGTATTTACATATGCATCAAACGCAAGCAACTTTTCTTCTCTTTGTTTATAAAAACTGACTAATGATGTTTCAAAGGTCTATTCTTTACCCGTGGTAAAGACAGATAGTTCTTAAGTGCTGCTATTGCTTTGTTCTATTTGTTTTTTGCCTCCTCCCCCATCCCAGGAATGACTATATTTTTTAAATTATATCATTTTAGGTTTTGACTTCACTATTCTAATGAGCAAGCTGTGAATTCTAAAAATACAGTCTGCTTTGTTGAACACACAGCTAGTTTTCTTGGAGATTTCCTATTAGAGGTGACTTTGGATTTGAAGACTGCAAAATTCAAGAGGCAAGAACTTGAGATGATAATCAAGCAAATGGAGGCAAATGTGAGTACAAAACACTTAGCCTTAGAATTAATGTAAAGGAGATCCCAATTCCCCCTGAATATGACTGAGAAACCATGAAGATATAATTCCAGGAGAGTCAGAAATCTTGCTGAGAAGAGAAACCAGTGAGCAGAATGAAAAAAAAAAAAAAAAAGTTATAGGTAATAAAAACTCAGAAAGTAATAGTAGGAGATGTTTGCACGTTTTCTTAAAAGCTTAAGCAATGGAAACAAGAATGTATTTAGGAACTGGAGTCAAGTAGATGGAAAGAAGTAGACAAAATCCCACAGGCATTTATAAGAGCATTTGTAATCTTCAGATATTTCCATTACACCAAAGAGAACAAAAAAATCCTGATTCTTCAAGACTTGATACCACATTGTATCAGACCTGGGCAGGTTCCCACTGGCATTTGGAAACAACAGCAGCAAGTGTTATGAGCAGGAAAATTTTTGTAACCTTGAGACCCTGAGTTAATATATCTCATCTACATATAGCACAGTGTAAAAGCCAGTTGTCCAAGAAGTCCTCTCACAAGGTGATAAGGCAAAATTGAGAAATATTGGGTAGAAAAACTGAAAAAAATTACACTTGAGGAACATTTCGCTTTATTCATATATTATATGATGTTAAGAGTTGAGGTTCTATTTCCTCTTAAAATCTTCTTAACTGCTATTCTTTTTCTAGAAGAGATTTTAACATTTTTTTTGTTTGAGGTTTTTTTAAAACTTTTATTTTCCATTAAGCTGACTAAATAAATGACCAAGTGCCTAATCCTTTTCTCCTTTAAATTTGACGACCTCCCTAGAAACATTTGGACATGAATTTATGGTTTTCCCGTACCATTTCAGCGCTGGAATCCAAACAGTCACAAATGCATAAAGTTGTGTTTTGGAAAAGCTGGTTTTCAAACTGTTGTCTAAAAGCTTATTCCTTCCACGTTTTTGTTTTCCTCTATGTTTCTTTACAACTATTTCTTTTTCTTTGTGACTATGGAAGAAGAAATTTCAGATGCTTTGCTGAGAAAAACAAAGGTTCAGCAAGATTCAATGGTTGAACAACAACACTTGTATCATGTTTAAACTTTACAGCAATAGAGGATCATAAGAATGTGTGTTTATACAATTCCTAATGAGGCTTATGTGTAAACATATAAGCATGCCGATGTGAGTGAATACGTGTATTGAATTAATCTATTTATGTATTGATATATGTTAAGGTACTTTACTTCTTCATAGCCTTTAAGTTCCTAAACAGCTGAACTTGGATGTGGTTGCAAACAACATATCAATTTTTCTTTATGTAAATCATAATTTATATATGTGTATGCGTGTATGTGTGTGTGTGTGTGTGTTTATAAAATTACCAAATAAGACATGGAAAATTAAAAACATTTTTTTTGTTCCCTTGTTTTAGTATGTTCATTTAACATACTCAGAGCTATCAATCTGTTGTTTTGGTCTTTGTTTGGGTTCTTGCACAACAACTTGGTTAATATTTAACATATTGATCCTCACAAACATCAGTATGCTCTGCAAGTGACTCTCACTGAATTCAGTTATTTAATGCAGTGTCTATTTAAATAATACTGAGAGTTTTTTGAGTAAGATTATGCTCACAAAACTTTTCTAAAAAAGACACCTCTGTGATATGATTTTCCTTAAAAATTGGTAACCTTTCATAGATTTTCTGAAGAAGTTACTCTCTGACTATATGTATTTAGCATATAATTTATTTATTTGAAAAAAAAAAGAATTCTAGTAGTTCTAATAATCAGTCATATTTTAACAAGTATTCTAGTAATTACAGGACAAACAAAACTGGCAAAACTGGCAAGAGATTAAATCTTCTGCACAAGCAGAACTCTGGCTCAGCATAAGTAATAATAAAGGTTTTACCCTTCATATTGTTCTTATCTGCACATAGACTGTGCAAGCAGAGTTATTTTGCTGCATCTTTATGCAGGTCAATTTAGTAGTGAAATTACATTTTTTTGTAAATTATTGAAACACCTGGGACTATATTGGCCATTTGAGATGCATGCATATGCCTCTTAACAGCTGCTGTTACTTTGATTTGTGTCTTTTTCCCATTTATAATTTCTTAGTATAAATTCATCCTGCTTGAGTACTCTTTTCAGGACAAGAGTTAAATATGAGGGTAAGCATGATGGAGGACAACTGATTTTTTCTGTAACTGACAGGTTTTCACTGCATATATATATATATATCTCAATATAACTCAATGTCCCTTTTCTAAGCAGTGCTACAGTTGCCCTTATGAATTTTATTCATAGTATTAAAATAAAAATATCATTACAATCACTGATAAGAAAATCCCTCCTAAATCTCCATCAAAATTAATGTTATTTTTAAAAGGTTCATTTCTGAAAACAAGTAGCCAAGAATTTATTATTAATTGACGTTTATTAATACATTGAACAGCAACTAAGGTATTTTTTGCATTTGAAATTGGAACAAATATTCTCACTATCTTGCATGGAATATATATATGTATTAGTTTATTAAATCAATTACTTATGACAGATAATATTTAAATAATTATCTGCAATGGATTTCTGCAAGACATCTGGTCTTTTTCTTCACTGGAACTTTCTTCTCACACATAAAACATAGCAAATAATTTTCTCACATGTATTATTTAATTAGGAGGGAAAAAATTATTATAGCATTTCTTGATGTGAAAATAGGAAAAAAAATTGAATCTATGCATGTTTCTCCAGGTCTGAGGTTCAGACCTCACACTAATACACTACTTTTTAGAAGTCTACACAATAGCTCATTAAGGATCAGTGGCTCCTATGTTGACTACTTCCTGGGACAGGAAGACTGAGCATGCATGAATTTATTTACCTGTGGGAAGATTCCTTACAGCTTTAGTAGCTCCTTCATTGGATTTCATCTTGGAATGATATACAATGTACAACACTCAGAAAAGAAAAGAAGTGGTGGCTTGTTTTCTAGTGTCACTTGATTCATATTTCTTTTGAATGTGAACTTTGGTGAAGAGATTAAAATGATAGTATCTTCACAGAATAAAAAACTTTCACCTAACTTATGTTAGAATGGTGGAACTTTTAAAATAAACTGAATCATGTAATAGAAAAAAGTAGATCATAAGAATTTAGATTACATTTTTAACATTCTTGATTGAAATAAAAAATAATTTAAAACATACAGTTTCCATAGTGGGAGTTTTTTTCAATCAAGCTGACCTGAAATGATTGCATAAAGCATTACTCATTATTCCTTGGATACAAATTTTGGACTTTTAGGTCATTGTGTGATGATTCTACATTGACTACTACTGTGTTGGCAAGTCAGCAGTTCTTTCCTACCTTGAAGGAGGTCTTTTCATGAACAGAATCTTTGCTATATATTGAACATTTTAATGAGGACTAGAACCTAATTATCCAGAATATAGTGATAACATTTTAAAATTTTACAGGATAATAAAAATATACATACATATAAAATACATATCTAGATGAGATTTCTCTGTTAAATATTTACTTTCTTTCCACTCAGCCCTTCGGTGGGCTGAGATATCAAATGCTAAATTTATATGCTACTATTATAAAAAAAAAAAAAAAAAGCCAGTTGGTAGGATTTTTCATAGGCTGTCACTGGTAAAGAAAGTTTCAGTGAAAAACCTTACACACTGTTAAAAAAATGGCAGGAAATAGACTATCCCTTAACTTTGTCAATCAATAGAAAAGTAAAGATTGTCATTTGATGATAAATCAATGTCAATTGATCTTCAACCAAGATGACAATTTTCAAGCTTTGGAGTACTGAAAAGAAAAAATAAAGATAGACAAAGGCTAAACAGCTCCTAAATATTCTTTCTACAGCTTCTAGAACAAATTAGACTTCATTGAAAATCGTGTTGCACTCAAGATATTCTCAGTTATAACATTTGTCTGACCATCGTACTTGCAGAGTTACTCTACATGTGTAGTCTTATATATTTCCTTTGTTCCTTTCCTATTACTTATGACACCATATTCTTATTACAATATAAATCAGTACCTGCCTTCTTCTAAAAGGTCTGAGAGAAAAAAAAAATACCTCAGATCGTTTCTCACAAGGTAATTCCATTGAATATAGTAATATTTAGTATGGTCCATACTACTTGGTCAAAATTTTAACTTATAGGCAAGATGAGGAACAATATAATCTACTGACCATGATTTGCATTCCAGGGTTTTTGTAGTTAAGACACATCTTTCAATAAATCACCTGAGGCCTAAATACAGGGGTTTATTTTTTCATTAGCAAATCAAAACCCATGTCTCATTCCCTAGGAAGATATAAGAATTAATATTTGCAGAGAGATTCTTGTATATCAGATCTTATTTTGGTAAGAAATGGTAACCACATAATTCAATTTTTTTAAACTGTTTCGTGCTTCTCTTTTCTCTTCACAATTTAAAAATCAATACTTTTTTCTTTTTTTTTTCATTATTATTACAGCTTGAAAACAAATGAAAGTCTCTGGTGTACTGTGGATGTAAGAGGTACAGAATTAAAATGTGCAGAGAAGCCATCAGGAAATAGAATTTTCCCTCCCAATAGCTCTCTCTTATTCTTATACATATTTCAGGTCATAACTGGCTGAGGCTCTGGAAGTATTTTCAGGTTGCAAGTAATATAAGGCTGGTACTATCAGATTTTAATAAATAAACCATTGACACTTTGAGTGCAAGTTCTAGTGATACAAAGAGCTACCATTACATAATAAGCACCTCTGGTTTTATTGTAAAGCTGGGATCTATTTCTTCATTGTAACATATATTAAATAGAAGTTTTATTTCTATTATGCCAAATAAATAAAGTGAAACAACTAGAAAATGCTTTAAATTAAGTGTATTATAGGGATAAAAAATACAGAAGATTAACTAAGAAAAAAAATCAGTATATTTTCCATGTAGAGCTGATTCATTCAGAAGAGTATAAACTTGAGAGGCACTGACTGGAAAACTCAAAGGTATTTTCTGTTCCCGAGGACATAATCTCTCTCCTTCCTTCCCAAAGAAAACAAACAAACAAAACCCTCTGTTATGACACTGTACTAAAAAAAACATTTGAATTCACTAGCGTACCATAAATAATCTAATATCACTTGCAACAAAGCAGTTGATGCAGCTGTGTCTGTCACAAGTGCCATTAATTTTGACAGGATTTCTACACACAGATTGCTCACTGTGTTGAGGGTCTAATGTTGGTAAACTGCAACTTGCTCATTTTAATTATATTTTTTCTAATTATATTTTTCCATGTTTCTCAATCCTATTTCTCCATTTTCTTTTGCAATACCAGTTTCTATGGAAACTGCAATGACAAGTACATGAATGGAGTTTAATGATGTCAACTAGAGCTGCCTGAAATCATTGTATGTAAGAGATCAAAATGTATGTTATGATATGTGCAATATTTTCCTTTGTTAAATAATATCAGTGCCTGCATCTTCAAATTAACTTAAATGATGCTCTGTATATACAGCCAACAACATTCCATACATCACATGTTGTAAACTGCAGATATCTGTTTCTGGACAATCAAAGCCTATGTGCTGGGAAATGCTTTTAATACTACATTATGCTGCAGCTGCTGCAGAAACAACTTTGCAGCACTCAGTCACTTCTGAAAGAGCTGCCTGCACAACAGCATTCTTCCTTCTCAAATCTGATGTTACAGAGGGGTCACTCCCATCGCTGATGGGCTCAGCCTTGACCAGTGTGGGTCCACCTTGGAGCCAGCTGGCGTTGGCTCTGCTGGACATGGGGGAAGCTTCTGGCAGCTCCTCACAGAAGTCACCCCTGTAGGACCCTCCTGCAGCAGGACCTTGCCAAGCCACCCCAATACACTGTGGTGAATGAAAATCACAGCTTATTCCAGAAAGTGGCTACTTCATCTAGATACATGTGAAGCATTGTGTAAAGTATGTTCAAAAGTGTTAAAGCCTATGAAACGATAATTAAAATTAAAAGGTTAATAAGAGCATTGATAAATAGGAAGAAACTTTGTAACTTCATTTTTTCATCACATACATAATGGGCATACCGCAAAGAAACAGTTAAAATACTATTTGGAATTTTGTATTATTGAGATATTTTCAGGTTTGCTTTTTCAGGATTTCTAGCCTCCTGGGTATATTTAGAAATGTTTTCCATCTGTTTTTAAATGGCAATAATCCAGTTTCACATTTGTTATCAAAAGACTTTTCTCATAATCCCCCAAATCCTTAGTTATTTTTTTATCTTTGGAAAGAAGCAGAGGGGAAAAAAAAATAAAGCAAGAAAGAAACAGGAGGGAGCTGAAAACCCATGGAGAATAAAAGAAGAGATCTCATGGGCTGCAATGTTTAGCTAACTCATGTCAGAAGATTTCACTCATCTAATAGCAGAAATTTTGTCTTATTTCAGGCAAAAAAGTCTACCAAATTTGTATGAATATTTTTCCTGTCCCAACTTTAGTCCTTCAAGTTAAATATTTGCTTACTTTTCTTGTTTTTGTTTCTCTACATATATTAAAAGGGAATAAACCATATTAATTTCAGTTTTTATTTTGCAAAATTAAGTGAGTCAGCAGCTTTTATTATATTTATTTTAATGAATTGAAATATGTTGTCTAATAATCTTAAAAGACTGATTTTGCACTTGCTTGATTAGAATTCTTCTTGAGCATGGTTTTCCAGAACTGTCCAGAGTATTCTGCAAAGGCTTTACCAATGTTTTGCAAAATGATATTGATATTTTCCCGTATCTTGGCCACGAATATGATATCTTTCACTGTTTTCTTTCTTTCCTTTACAATGATCAATAACTTCCACACACTTCTTCTTTGCTATCCTTTTCAGTTAGGAAAGGATAATTGAATGCTTTGATATTTCCATGTAGTGTTAGGTCATCCTATATGCCATTGATACCTCCCAACATTAAAAAGGGTTATTTTCTATAAGGTCAATATTGATGGTGAGATTTCACCCTCTTTAGCTTTGGTATAAGGATTTTAATAAATGTACACTGTTATAACAAAAACTAAATAAATGTGCACATATAACTAATGTTTTTCATACTTCACCTTTCACAAAGTGATGTAACTGAGCATATGACCCTTCCTAAGGCTGTCTTTTAAACTCTCTTTATCTTGTTTGTTTACATAATTCTACATGCTAAGATATATAGTGGAAGCAAAATAATTCTGAGAGGTAAAAAAAAAATAGTTATGTTTACCTTTCAAATATCTATATTAGGCCCCTATTTGCTTTTATAGTAAAAGCTTTTAATCAGCATACATTATGGCAAAGTTCACCTCCTTTTCTCCTTAAAAAATTCTCTTTAAATCCTTTTCATTTGGGAAGCTATCCCAGTAGGTTACTCAATCACTAAAAATGACAGTTTTATCAAGACAAATGTTTTACAGAAAGAATATGAAAAAAAACACCCTTTGCGTAAATTTTATAGAATAAGAACATAATTATAATATTAATTTGTATTTTATTAATTAGTTATGAAATAATTTCAAGAATAAAAGCAAAAACTTATGTTTGTATGTATATTTATCTTCATTATATCTATTTTTAGAATAGTGTATGAGGAATAGACAAACACATCCAATAAGATTTGAACTCAATGATTACACAAGATTAGAACATGTTAAAGTCAAATTTTGTCTAATACCTGCTGTCTATCTACCAAAAAAAGCTTCTCTTGAGACTGTAGTTTGAGATCAAATATTACACGAAATGCAGCAAAAAATAGCATTACATTATGTTGAAAGTGGCCACTGTTTCTTAGGGAGTAAATGTTCCATTAGAAGCACAGTAAATAGAGGAATATGAGAGCTTTTTTTGTTTTTAAAAGGGGTCATCAAGCAATAATTATCTGCCCTCATCTTGTGGACAAGTGTAATAACTCTTAAATTTACAAAAGGCTCTTAACAGATTAACAGAAGCTGACTTGAACACAGTCCTCCCTGCTAAAAATAGCTTAAGAAACTTCAAATGTTGTAGCAACTCTTGTTGATAGGGGAGCTAGCACAACTTGCTTTCTCCTCTTTGGATGATTTTTAAGGCAAGCTTTCAAAATATACTTGCAAGAGACTTTTGTTCATTAATTACTGTTCTAGTCTTCTCACTAGATGAAAAAGCAGATCATGAAGTATATAACAGCAACAGAGCAAAATTATACAAAGTTAAACAGAAAAAAACTTTTGAGGTGCTGAAATTGTCTTGCTCAAACTTAGTTTGATATTCAGAGAAAGAATTGAGAATTGCCATTGAGAAAGAGCTACCTGCTTTGTGAGGCAGGAGCATGTGGTGGCTCTTCGCCCTACAAGAGTGATTACCTGGCATCTAAACCTAACTTAGTAAATGGAGCAGACATATTGCACATGGAGACTTCCCAAATTACTTCACTCTTCAATGACATAGTGAGGAGGATAAAAGAGTTCCAGGAGAAATATTCCCTATTGCTATCAATACATCAGCTATCTGACTATATCTCGCATATATACCTCTAATGTCTTTTTACAGTGGTAGATGAATTCAGGTGTGAATTTCTAGAGATAAGAAAGAAAGTGATAGTTTCTGCTTTCTGTGCGTTTGTAGGCCTGCAGATGAACAGAGGGATGGTGGGGATTGAGATTTAACTGGAAGTCACAGATTTTAGCAAGATTATATTAAGACAGGACTGGCAAACTTGAAAACCTATCTTACTGTTCTAAATTTGAAAAACAAGTTTTGGCAAGTCAGATTAGATGAGGAATCATCCAAAGTGTACATTTTAGTACACCCTGGGGCAGATATATATTTTCCCATTTTCCCATCTGCTATTTGAAATAAATGAAGAATTGAAACTCATAATGCATTAAAAAAAAAAAAAATCAATTAAGCATTTAGAGATATTGAGATTTTCCTTTTCCACATAATTGCCAATGACACACTTATACCAAAGGCAATTTGGGCAGATTACCATGTGATGGTAAAAAAGCCTAAGTCAACACCCTAAGGATAAAATAACACTTTCAATTCTATTGATCCAATTTTCACTAAAAAAATTGTGTTCAAAGAGAAGGCACCCACATGAAAGAAAGAAAATCTGCTTGCAAAAATATTTGAATAATGAACTAATAGATATTACCATAGGCCTCACACATAAACATTGGAATCACAGAACAATTATGAAGTATGTCAGGTATATGAAAATTTCCACAAGAATGTAACTGCACAAACTACATTAGATGAACATGACAAGGTCCTAAATCAGAGATTGCATTGGCATTTTCCTTTACTCTGGTCTATGATTCCAACAGAGGCCATTCGAGCAGATGTGCTGTATTTTCAAATGTTTAGCAATATAACAGACAAAAATATTACCTTTGTTTCATTAACAGAGACATTTATAAGTTTTGGTATTAAAAAGAAGATTATGGAGAAACTACTGATCACTGGTCTCATCATAGGAAATGTTGCTACTAGCTGATTCTAATCAGATCTGAATCACTAGTAACTCAAAGACATTTTATTTGAATCTCTCAAAATTTGATTCCAAATTCAGATGTCAATCTGGTGTATTTATTGTGGACAAAAAAATGCACTACAAGGAACTACTGAATAAAACTATGAAAATATGGCACAGGTGCATTCACTATACACTTAGTAAATTTTTTTAAAACCAACAGAAATACACATGGAAGCATTCTGTGATGTAAAACTATTGGTGATCTCATTGCAGAGAAGAAAATACAGTTGTCTATGCAAACAATAAAACCAGCTTGAATTTTCAGAGATATCATTTCATTACAATGTGACAATTATTTCTAACTGAAATTGATGCAAAATGTTATATGGCTTTTATGGGACACATCAGAGTACTTACAGAATGAAAGCTCAAGCCAGGAAAATAATATATTGGCTAGGTATGATTTACATTCAGCTGAGCTTAGATGTTCACATTCTATGTCAGGAACAGGGGCCAAAGTTGAATGTGTGTTTCAAAATATGCCAGAGGATTCATTTCCATACCATAAGGTTATTTCAGGGTGTGTCAAAGGACACTATGCCACCTTAAAGCAGCATGGTAAAGTTAGGATCAAACAAATGTTAGTGACTTTTGTTGGCTTGGGGAGATTTAGAGGGAAAGGACAGAACAGAAATTTGGATATAAAAACCCAATAATTGTAGGAAGTGATGATGAATTCTAAAGGATAGATACTTCTAAGAATGCAGAAGTTCTTCTCATTGTTATGTCACCATGATACCTATATGCCTTTCATGTTATAGTTAGCAGTCTGAGCAGCAGATACTTCCTCCACTGCAAAACAGTCCTTACAAGGTCTGTCACATAAGCAGCTGATACAGGACAACAACTTATGCTATATAGAAAGTCAGGAGATAAACACATTAAAACTATGAATAATTATGCAAATAATGTAACTTGTTCAAAATTAGGAATATTAAAACATTATTTTCTGAATTCAGCCTTTTAAATTCAACCTAAATAGAGACCATTTTTCAAAACAACAGACTTCACAAGCTAAATGCTGATACACTTTCTCACCTCATTGAACTGTTTCTTTCCTAAGAGGTTTCTTGGTATACATGGTGCTTATTCTTGTTATTGTTTTCTCTGTAAATACCTTGAGAGAGATGTAATAATTCCTCCAAATATTAGAATTTCTGATTAGTGGTGGTATTTTTATTCTTGTTCATCTCTGGTTTTAAATTAAGATTGTACCACAGAATTAGGTTGCATTTTAATATGATGCTATTGGAAATATCTAATGCTGTTCATCACATAAAATTGTTTTATCACATTTCAGCTCCATAGAGGATAGATTATTGATTAAACAAGATTTTTAAAATATTTTTAATATTGATTGATTAAAAAGGATTACTTATTAAAAAAGCACATATATTTAACTAATTTATTTTAACAAGCTAACATCAATTATCTAGATTAATTCTGATATCTTTCCTTAAGTCAAAATTGCTGCAAAGCACTAGCTTGCAATAAAGCAATAACTACGTGGATTTGATGGTGTTTAAATTTATCACAATCAGAAATCTGAGTTTAAGAGTTACAATTTTTTTTATATTAATATATTAGCAGATTAAATAGCATTATACTTTACTATTGGCATAAATGCAAAACAAAGAAAAAGGCAGTACTTTGGGTTATCCAGTAAGGGTCAGAATGTCTTTCCTATTTTTTTTAAGAAAAAAACCCTTACATTTCATATTTATTTAGCCTAAGAAATTCATTAGATTGAAAAATACACCATGCTTTGAAAACTAGTTAATCTTAAAAAAATTAAGTCTACATATATCCCTGTAACACACTGAAAGGAATTAAATGATGCTATGCCAAATGTACTTAGAAAAATTAACATATACAGATGAATCTTTAATTAAACACACAGTATCTACTTTCAGAGTTATTAACTAAACTTGTTCTCAATTAATTTTAAATATATCAATTTTTTTTCCTTTTCTGATTTCTACACCCTGTTATGGCAGTGAAATTGATGTGAAAGCATGTCATAAGAATAATTTTGAGCAATGATACAGACATAGAGTATTGTGGTAGGTTACTCTTGACTGGCTGTCAGATGACCCCCAAGCTGCTTTCTCACTCCTTCTTCTCATCAGAAAGAGAGGAGAAAATAGGTGAAAAGTCTCAGAAAGAAAGCGACGAAAAATACTCATTAATTGCCATCACAGGCAAAAGATGCTCGAGCGGTGAAAAATTAATTTAATGCCAAGTAGAAGAGGTGTAGGATGGTGAGAAACAAAGACAGAAATAAAAACATCTCTTCCCCTACCCTCCCCTTTTCCCCAGGGTCAATTCCACTTCTTTCTTCCTGTAACTTCTATCGCCTCCCTGCCTGAGGAAGCGGAGGGGAATTAGGAATGGAAGTTACAGTTAGTTCATAACATTTTGTCTCTGCTGCTCCTTCCTCCTTCTCACTTTTGCCTTGCTTCGGTGTTAAGTCCTTCCCACGCAGTGAAGTCTTTCTCAAATTCCTCCTGTGTGGATCCTTCCCATGTGCTAGAATTCCCCAACAACTGCTCCAACATGGCTCTTTTCCATGGGATACAGTCCTTCAGAAACAGACAGTTCCAATGTAGGTTGCCACAAGCTATAGCTCCTGCCAGAAAACCTGCTCCTGCATGAGCTACTCTCCACAGCCCAAGGATCCTGCCAGTAACCTGCTATGGCATGAGCTCTTTTTCCAGGGCAGAGCCACCTGCTCTGGTGAGGGGTTCTTCCATGTTTGATTTGCACCTGGAGCACTGCCTCTCCTGCCTCCTTCACCAACCTTAGTGTCTGCAGAGCTGTTTATCTCTCTGGCGTACAGTGATTTTTACCCTTTCCTAAATACTTTATCACAGAGGCACCATGAGCATTACTATGGGCTCAGCTTTGATCAGCAGTAGTTCTGTTGAAGAGCCTGCTGGAACTGGCAAAATAAACTGCACAAAGAGAAAGAGCTGACAAAACTCACAGAAAAGACAATAGCATAACATAACACAACACTAAATCAATCAATCAATCAATCAATCAATAAATACAAGCCACCATTTTCCTGTGTTGCTCCTCTTGGCCTCCTCCTACATAATGCCAGAGGTAGTATTTTTAAAAAAGATCTTTTTACTTTTTTTTTGTAAAGAGTCTGAAATACATCTTTTTTGTTCTAAAGGACTATTGCTAGAAGTTTATCCTCTTTAAATAGCAGGCCAAGAGTTTAACTGGGGAAATCCTAAGTGTAAGATCTTTTTTTTTTTTTTTTTAGGAAATCGAGGGAAAATAACATATATTTTCCATATATCTTTATTTCCTTTCAAATTAAAAATATTCCTAAATACAATAGAATACTATGAAATAGAAATTAATTAAGATAAAATAGTGGTCAAGACTACCAGGCATCCTCTCCACTGGCACAACAGATCACTCTCTGAGAGATTCAGAGACATTTGCAAAGTTGCCAACACAATTGACAGTGAAGCCTGAGCGAGCAGAAGCCACTGATAGAGAATTAATTTCTACAGCTTTCATTTTTTGGCACTAAGAACCTAGTGCAGGAAAAAAGAAAGAGAGAACTGGTATGGCATAATCAACGGAATGCTATTATCAAGACCATTGTAAAAAAGCGTGAGTAGCCTTTGAGTAATATAGGCTCTTTTCAAAAGTTATGTTAAATCACAGAATCATAGGAAAGCCTAGGTTGGAAGGAACCTTAAAGGACCACATAGCTCCAGCCCCCTTTTTTGCCTTATATATACACATATATGTATACACACACATATATATATATATATGCATCTGTATTGTGGCTGCAATAGTACTATAGTACTTCAAGCTGAGCAGAGTATCCTGATTAGGAACTAATTTGTTAATTTAGTGAACACATTGCAAAACCATATCTGTATGGCTGAACTAACCTGTTGCTCTGGAAATGCAAGGATGAAAAAAACTTAACTTTCTCTCTCCAAAATATACTTTTACATATTTTCTTTCTTTCTTTGTAAAACCATTATTAATCTTAGTCAAATGGCAATGAAATTCTTGCAGAGATGCAAGACTGCTTAATTTAGATGCAGAATCATTGATTTTAACATCTATTACATGCCCTGAAAAGCAATAAGCTTAATGATAAACTATGGATATTGAAGAATATGATTGCACTCATAATTTAGGCTATGAGTACACTTATAGCAGGGGAAAGTTTTTACTTAGTGATAAAGCATCTGAAACAGTACTGTTCATAGCTTTCTGAACAAACTCTGATCTATGTTGGTATATGAAAAATAATAAAATGGTAACAGAAAATAAAGAGGAGAAAAAAGTGTTGGAAAAAAAATATTTTAAAAGGGAATTAGAATGATTATGTGAGTATACAAAAGAAAGACAAAGCAATAAAATGCTGTATGATTATGCTTTTCCAAATTGGCAGGTTGGCTTTTCTCTGAAGATAATCAGGGTTTTGCTACTTCCATGTGAATGCTAATATTTCTCCATAAGTTTCTAAAAGTGATTGAGAATAAAATCACTATATACTCCTTTTATTGGTAAATTAGTTGAATGCTTGAGTTACACCCCATGATTAAATACAATTTTTATAATCACAAATGTGATGTTTCAGCTGAATATAATAAGTGAATCAAGACACAGACAATTGATGTGCTCAGAGCTTTGTTAGTTCAGTAATCTTGGTCTTCAAAACATAAATCACATGAAGAGAAGCTAGAATCAAGCCAATCTATCAAGCGGCTAAAAGAAATAAGGAAAGGAAACCTTACTCATAATGCACTATACTGTTATTTTACTTTTATACTAATGGAATCCACAGGCTTTTTTCCTTGTAGATATTTTGAAACCAGCTTAATTTATTAGCTATCCCAGTAGACAAAGCATCATAAACTGCAATCAGCAGCAATTTCCCAGAATATCCATCCCCTGGAACACATAAGAACTGAATGTGGTAAAAGGCTTTCATAGCAACTTGCTCAACCTCTGTGTTTAAAAGGCAATGCATAGCCACAAATTCCAACACAATGAAAGTTCAAAATTGGTTGCCTGTACATTATTTTTATAAATTTTAAACCAAACACGAGTTAGAAATTTGACTTAATTATCTTCTATATTCTTTATTCTTTGGTAAAATTTACAGTCTCCATAAAAAGTTTGGATTACATCAGAATTACTGTTGGGGCCTTGCTTATATATGAAAGGATCAAGCCATTGTGCCTTCCAAGATGCTTTACTTCCAATCCTAGATTTGTTGCTTTCCTCACATGCACACGTGTGGTACCACCAACTATCTTCAGCAATACTCCTTCTGGTTTACTTCAGTTTAGCCAAAAGAGAATGATTCTGTTTTCCTGCAAAATGCAAACTTCAGTATATAATTCGTGGAAATGTAAGTAGGGAAACTGCGCAATTTACAAAGGTCCTAAAATGCCTGTGTACATTAAGAGTTTTATTTGTAATGTACTCATTCTCATCTGTCTCTGGTGTCAGCTGTCAGCCAGGTAGAGTGTAAGTATCTCTGAATGAAACTATAAAAATATCTCCTTGATCTTCTAGAAGACACCTGTACAACTATTTGCCATTCTTTCTTTAAGTTAAACACAAATTTTAGGCACAGTCTTTTCCACTACTTTTCGCTAAGAAGTGAATTCAAGTTATTAATATAAAAAGTTATCCAGTGGGTAAACTCATTGTCAGTTAACCAAAGTATTGCATTAATTCTGTCAAAAGTATTAATTAGGGGTATTATAGTTTGGTTTGAAGACACAAAGATATGAAATATTTCAGTCTTATTGGAGCTATAAAACCGATTCCTCATGGAAGCATTAAGTTTATTCTAATACTTATCATAATGCATTTTATGGATACAAGAACCTCACTGTTCAGAAAGTGCAATGAGAAATAATAGAGATTATTTATTCTTTTTTTTTTTTAACTTCTTACTTTGGAGGTGTCATATCATAGATAAATTCCAAGACAAAGAAGATGTGGCAATGTGTATCCACCCATCCAACCTCAGCCCACCCCATCCTATACCTTTCTTTTTCTCAGGTTTCTGTATGAGTTTGGAGCTCCTGATACCCCTGAGATTTGTGTAATGAGTTGGGTGGTATGGTAACACAGGAATGGCATTGACTGCACCAGGGCAGCACTGGCTGCATTTCTACAGTGAAGAACAAGAGCTAGAATAATCAGTCATTGCATGACAATGTTGGAACATTCCACACCTGAGCCATTGCCCAGAAGTCACAGTATTATTGTTGCTGAAGTTTTGGAATGCAATTTCACTGGAAACAATTTTCAATTGTCTTAGAAGTCAGGTCCATAACTACTGGCCTGAGACTGGAAAATTTAAGTATGATGAAAACAATCATCTTGAGACCCTATAAACAGCAGCCCTAAGTGAATCCTTTTGAGCTCTCCTGGATCACAATGGGCTACAGGGGCACTTTCTTCAGAGTGTCTCAGAACTTTTTTGGAGAGTTTGTGATACTCAGAGCACTGCTGACTAATGACAGCCTGGGGGGATATCCTTACTTATCAAGGCTCAGCCCTTCAGCCATTGAGAAGAGCCAAAGCATCACATGTGAGCATTTCTCTGACTTTTAAGTAAATTTTTTCACAAGAATACCTTTGTACATACTACTTAATGTCTGTTCGTGTGTGTATGTGAATGAATAAAACAACTTATAATAGGTAGATCATGAATACCACTATTTTGAATCCATACTAGACCACAGCACAATTGTAATAAAACTTGTTGTATCACTTTGTAAATTAGTTGACAGTTCAGTGCTGTTCTTAAGGACACATATAATCACACTAAATGACCTTCAACACCTGTGGTTTTTTGCCTTAAATTCTACTCATTTTTGTAGCACATTACTGCAATATTAAAACTGACACACACCTCCCACTAACCACCCTGACTTTTCACAGTACAACAAATTTTACATCAAGGAGGGAAAAAAAAAGAAAGAATCACTAGTGGTATACAAGAAGTTATTTTAGTCATTAAGGCAAATCTTTCTGGGAGAAACACTTCATTCGAGTTCAAACTTTAGCGTCCCTTTCAGAAAAATACAAATTAGAACAAATCTGTCATTGGGAACCAGAATATCAGCTTGTCTTGGGGTGACTGTATGATGCCTGTATCCCCAAATCGTCTGTTCTGTTGGTGTTGAATATTAAATTCTCCAACTTTAAGACTGGTTCCAGGAGTGAAGCAGGGGGAAAGAAGAAGTGCAGGGTTTGTTATCAGAGACTGCACTGGCTCCCCCGCATTCCTGCTGGCACTGTGTTGTCTGCGGTGGACAGCGAGGGAGAGCTCTCTTTTTTGCTCTGGGTGGCTTCTTCTGGCTAGCTGAGGCAGAGAAACTCCCTGGATTGCTTTTTTTTCCTCCTTTCCTTTTTTTCCTGGAACTGCTTTGAACCTGCTCTGGACTGAAAACTTAGAAAGAGCACCAGGAGCTCACACCTGTGGCCCACCAGGCCTGGCCTGGGCCGTGGCATTTCCCAGCACCGGAGGGACTGAGAACAGCCTGAGTGAGCCGGGCAGCCCACGGGAAGAACTCTTCTGATCCTGTCATCTCTTCAGAGTGGCAAGAGGTTTTTTTTCTGTTTGGTATTGTTCAATTTTGTGCTGGGAGGTGTGTTGCCTGTTGAATAAACAGTTCTGTTTCTTTTTCCACTTCTCTCCAAGGAAATTTTTTCCCGAACCGACTGGGGGAGGGATTGCTTGGATTGGTTTTTTTTTTTCCCTTTCCCTGGAGGGACCCCATTCAGAGGTTTCCTCCCAAATTTGCTCTAAACCAGGACACAGCTGTAACAAGACCCTCTTACAAATCTTTGCTTCTGCGAAGTACTTTTATAATTCTACCATACCTCAAGCTGCTGTGAGGTAATTTGACAAGTGATTTCTAAACTCTCAAGACTTTTAACAGGAGTACTGAAGGAGCAGATGCAATCATAATACTTGCAGGAAATTTAAGTATTTTAAGCAAATGAATATCTGTAGGCAGGTGTTTTACAAGAATTCCATGCAGTTTACATGAGTATTCAAAGTGCCAAAATCCTAAAAATTAGACATAAGAATAACAATTCAGTTTCAGAAGTCAATGGATTTTCCTTAAACTTTATAAATTATTTTATTTGCTTTATTTTGATATAGGTTTATGTAATCTGACCATTAATCTCTAGTTACTTTCAACTTTACCTGTCCTGTTTAGATAACTCAAAAAAACCCTTCTCTTTATTTGAGGTATAAAAAGGATTAAAATCAAAATGGAACTTCAATTTTGGACATAGATTGAGAATGACATTGGAGGACAACTCAAACTTGAAATGACATGAGGAAATGTAACTATTCATAGAGAAGGGCAATGGTTGAATTGTTGGAGGAAAGTGACAAATTTAAAAGAAGGAATAAGAGACAAATTAAAGCAAATAGGATTTGCTTTAGAAAGAGCTTTTCTGTCCTGCCCTGCTTTCTTATCCTCTTCATCATTGCCATATCATAACTTCTGAAAAGTCTTGTTTCCAAATAAAAAAAAAAATAAATTACAAAACAACAACAACAAACTTCAAACAAAAGCAAACAAAAAAACCCAACTCACCAAAATCCAAAAAAATCTTTCCCCTGATCATCAAGGAAGCATATTGTCTCTACATTTTTTTCTCTCGGTTAAACTATACTTACATGAACTTCCTCTTTTTAAAATAAAGTGAAGCTTTAGCATTTTGGCAGTATTCAGAGCCTTTTGTCTGTTGGATGCAGGCTTCAAAACAGAAGTCATGATGGTTAAGACATGAAACAGTCTTTTGAACTATGTTTGCTTGCTAATCCATCTCGTGTACACACATAACAAACCGTGTCAGATGAGGAAGGAGGTACACATCATGAAAAGATATAATTTTCACCTCCACTTGCAACTTTTCAAAAAAATATCACTTAGCAGCTTCTTAAAGAACAAGTGTTAGACAAGGAAATTAAAGAGATCAGAAATGAGCAATTAATAAGGGCATTTTAATATCATTTCTATGAAGTAAGAGAAATTTGATTTGACTTTTTTTTTTGTGGATCACAGAACTAAAAAATGGTTTGAGTTGGAAGAGTTGTTATAGACTGTCTAATTCCAACCCCCCCTGGCATGAGCAGAGACACCTCTCTCAAGACCAGGTGGCTCAGAGCTCCATCCAACCTGGCCTTGAACACTGGCAGGGATGGGGCATCCATAGCTTCTCTCATCAGCTTGCTACTGTGCCTCACCACCCTCACAGTAAAGAATTTCTTCCTAACATCTAAATCCACTCTCTTTCAATTTGAAGCCATTCCTCCTTGCCCTATCACTAGACAGGGCATTTTTTTTTTTGTGATAAGTCCCTCTCCAGCTTTTTTGTAGGCATCCTTGAAGTAATATAGGCCCCTCTTACTTACTAACAGCCCTTTATGGTAGGGAGACCACTGAATATTACACTGCTGCAAAACTGTTTGCTCAGAAGTAGATTGGGATCTCCAGGGAAAATCTGTTCTAGATAGTTTTTGAAATCAGAAATAAGCACTGTTGGAAGACAAAAAAAAAAAGAAATACATTAATATTTTCACTAGTGGAAAAAGAGGTAAAGAAATTGAGCTGCATTTAATAACTCTGCAAAGGCAAGGAAAAGAAAGGAAAAACCACAAATCTACCACTTGTTTCAGCTACACTTAGCTTTTAAAAATTGTCAACTCTACTTTAAAACAACAAAATTAAATGACAAAATAAAATAGTACTCTTACTTTCCAAGGACGTCAACAGTGTGAAAAAGCACATACCTGCCTCTTAAGATAAGAGGAAATCCCTGAGGGATGAGGATTTGAAAAGCATCTGATAATACTTTTCTAAGCTTCTGAGATTTTTATGCATATTAAGGTAACTTCTAGGCAAAGATAAGTTTGAAATGGATACTTACACACAGTTGAACCACCTAAAACATAAAAGAAAAATTATTATCCCAATTCCAGTGGATATGCTAGGGAAAAGGTAACTACACAGTACGTGACACATAAGATAATGCTCAGGACAGTGTTTGGGATAGCAGCATTCCAGGAACATGTATGCCTGGAAGTGAGCAGTTTCAGGGTTCAAGTGTCACTATATTCTGAGTACAATCTTTTTATGACTGTGTTATTGTGATCTAATTACATGCAACACCAGCAGATCTCTCATCAGAGATAGAAATGAGCCAAGACACAGACTTTTGTTTAACAACATTAAAAGGGTCCTGGTTTGTTCTTCTTTATGGATTAAACATCCTGACTCTGCTTCAACAAGCTGTAGGGTACAACTGCAGACTCTGACTGCTGGCTATTTCCTGCTGGACTGTGACTGCAAGTATTGGTTTGCAGACTCTGAACACAGGTTTCACCTGGCTCAGCTGTGACTGCAGGTTCCAGCAGCAGCCTCTGACTCCATCAAACTCCAGACCGACCTCACAGCTGATCTTTTACTGCAGCAGCTCTCTTCCTTGTTTCATTCTTCTTTGTGTCCCTCTGCATCATTCCTTCTTCCTCAGGATTCCCATACCTCCTCAAGATCCTCTTTCTCCAATATCCCCCTATCCAGCCAACCCACCCCTTTTATCGCACTTATCTTTATTAGTCATTGCTGCAACCCATTAAGGGCAAGGCAGTTCCTCTTCTTTGGTAATTAGTACAACTGTGACTTATCAGGGGTGAGGCTGCCTGTAATCCCTTCTTCTACACCTACAAATGAGGATTAACCTATTGAGGAAAATCCAGAACAAATAAATTGCTAATGAATTTCTGAGTGCTATATGTGTTAAGCTAGTTATGATTCACAGCTACAGAAATAAAGATTTGCTGTAATGAATGTTCCAAGCAGACACCACACAAGTCACACACAAACCCAAAAAATACCCTCAAACCCTCACACGCTTCTTAATTATATCAATTAAAATGATGAAACAAATTAGAACTTTCTTCAACAGTATAGGTTGTTTGGAAAACTCTATTGAAGATAATGTGTTAACATTGCCTTTATTTCAAAAGGCAATAGTCAGTAAATAATATAACCAGTGAATATTGTTGATGCCATTACAAGGATCAAGGAAAACTGAGGAGAGAATTTTTGAAAGTCTCTTTAATACTATTCTATTGGGTAAAGGTAGGTTCTTTTACTGAGGAAAACAGGTTGCTGGAGAGAATTTAAGTATTACCTCTGAGAGACACCTCCGTTCTGTCTCTATGTCACAGAAATTGCTTCTTTGTGGAATCAGACTTCTGCATTGGGTTCATGTTAAAAAAAAAAAAAAGTATCTTTAAATGAAGAGGAAGATCTCAGATTAGTACTTCAAGAAGCTGAAATACAGGGCTCTGTGCAAAAGAGTGGAGAAGCACTTGGCGATCTGAATATAAATACCAAATACTTTAACCATACATCACTTAATTTACAATTCTTTCACTTAGCTGTGCACTACATGAAAGGCACAGGCAAGTAGATATCCTCTCCTTCAGGGCAGATTTCCAGTAACAAAACAGAAAGGTTGAACAAAAAATATGGGGTCTACCTTCTGATAGATATATTTAAAAAGAGACATGTAAGTAAGTCTTGATAAAATTAATTAATTCTCATTAGAAGGGAGTAGCTCAAGAAAGCATCTAAACACACTGTGCAAACTAAATTTTAGAAGTGCTCGCACCCACCTCTCTGACAGGAGTCTTAAGAGAGATATGTTTGAATAGCAAGAAATGCTTAATCCTGAGATGGATGAAGAATGCAAGACCGGGTGAACAATATAGAAAAAAATTAATGCCAATATAATAATTATGTGAATAAAGTCATTGAAGGTAAACACTAATTCTAAGATACTTGACAACAGATGTTATCTCAGAAATATCTTGGAAACCACCTGGAGCTGAAGCATATGCCAGGAAAGAGTTTCTTTAAATAAAATCTCAAATATTGCTGACCTAGTTAGTATTTGCTCTCCAAATTTTTACCACTTTTATCAAAGCAAAAGGAATAGCCCCTTACATACAGATCAATATTCATTTTAATAGTTAATAAGTCTGTTTCTCCTGTGAAAATTGTCTTGTAGTTTGGGGAGTGGGGGTTGAGGGGGTGTCAGCTTTCTTTAGTATTGTAGAATTTGCAATTGCCAATACATGTTTGCCTTTTGATTTCCTTTTGCTGTAGTGAGTTTATGATAAGAATCAATATTTATTTCTGGCAAGCTATGCAATTTGATGACAGGTGGCTTTAGTTTCCTGGATCTATTTTCTGAATTCTGTGAAGTTGAGGTGTCATTTTTCTTACTCAGGAGAGTGAAGGGAAGCAACACTTTTAATATGTGATTCTGGATTATAACTGAACTTTGTATCCACGAAAGGTGAAAACCAAAAGTTTGTACTAAAGGTGTTTTAACAGGAGATAAATAATAATTTACCAGGAATGGCCTACATATAGCTGATCCTGATCCTGTGGCAATGGGGTGTTATCTGAAGGTCTCTTCCAATCTTTATTTCTATGATTCTGGAATGATTTGCAGAATAAATAGATTAGCTGCTGCATTATAAAATATCTGAAGAATAAGCCAAGGGTCTACCACAACTTGAAAAATTGGTCACTCAACAAGAAAAGTTATTTTTCGGAGGCAACTAATGCACTAATATTGTGAAAAATAGCAAAATTTAAGTTGAGTTTGAAAATCTCTTATAATGCACTATATCTGTAATCAGAGAACAGCAAATCATAGAATCACAGAACATCCTGAGTCAGAGGAGACCCTCAAGGGTCACTGAAGTCCAACTCATGGCTCTATACAGGACAAATCCAAGAGTCACACTATGTGCCTGAGGGTGCTGCTCAAAGACTTCTTGAACCCTGTAAAATGTGAGGAACAGGGACTGAGTTAGGCAGACTATTTTTTCCCATTAAATTATTGAATTTTACCCCATTTTATCCCAGACTTTCATTATAATGTTTGAGTGTGCTCACAAAAAATTATCAGACCTCTTGAAAGGATAGCAATAGAAGCTATTTATATTAGAATCACTGAGTTCATGTTTGGTTTGACACTTTGAAAATTTGAGGAGGTTATATTATGTTTCAGGTGATAACTAAACAGTTTATGATATATATAAACGACAAGTATATAAACACAGGAATAAAGGCATCAATTTCTTGGCAGAAATGTTCATCTACTGCTTTAAATGAATAATTTTGAAACCATTTCTGATTTCCTATATACACTTGTGTGATAAAAACTCCTCTAAAATTTGTCATCTTCCACTCCTGTACCCAGATCAGATAATTAGATTTTTTTAATTATAAGTATATAGACTGATAAATGCTCGATAATAGCTTGAAATTAATTATAAACGTAAATTGGTCATTTAGGTGTAAAACAATATATGAATTAATCATTCAAACTTCGAAGCATTTTCAAGATCATACTAAATAAATAGTCTGAACCCATTATGTGAACACATTAAAGACTTCAACTGAAGTGCAGATGAAAGAGGTGATGACATTATCTTCCACTTTTGAGCTTGTTTAAATCACTTGAAGCAGTGAAACATTTCCGTGAGGTAAGAAAAATATGTCAGGAGAGGAAGAGAGGTAAAATGCAAATAAATATCACCCTAATCTAGTAAGGGGTGGAAATTTGGATAATTCTCTTTTATCCAGCAAATTACCATATACACATTTCCTTTTGGGAATATAAAGGTTTGTGTTCTTTCTTAGTTCTTGCAGTCGGTTATAAACTCTGGGTCAGTGACACAATGGCACTTTCCCATAACCCAACTCCCTATTTACATTTCAACTGCTCATTTACCATATAGTTGTTAGCCATGAGATAAAATATTCACCTAAAAACAGGGATAAATCTTGCTACCCCTTAAGTGAGCTCCATAACTCCTGGGCTGGTGCTAACCATAAAAATTAATATTTTTCTTACTCTCTCTCTCTCTCTGGGTTGGATGGCTTTTGTGCATTTCATACAAAGCAGAATAAATAGAAGAGAGTAAGAAAAATTCTCTGAACTACTCATAACCTCACAATTACAGGAATTACTGGAACAGGTGCATTTTGCTCCCTCGGGCCATACTGACTCACACAGTATGTCTATTAGTTAACAGTTGAAAGAAAATTCTCTTTCTAAAGTGAAGAAAGGATAAACTGAATATCTCCGACACCAATGTGTGTTTTTTCCTCAACTATACCACCCTGTCTTCACCTGCTTCAAAAGGGAATTCCACCTATGTGTTTTTGCCATGTAAAGTTCTTTGCCAGAATCTGAATGACAGACTTCAAATGAACTTTAAGAATAAATTTTTAACATTTTACTTAAAAATAAGAAATTACTGTAGTAAAAGTAACCAAATACCTTGCATCTCTTATTTCAGTTACACTTGCTTCCATATTGCCCTTCCTAGTTTTGACATTGGCTTTCTGCTCCGGGCAAGATAAATCTAAATATATAATTTCAAAAATCAGTCTACACTGTGTCCCAATATCTCATAGTTTTGTTAAGGAATTTTATGGACAACGTAGTGAAATTTGAGAAATAGTCCTGAGATTTATGCAAGAATTTAGGAAGCAGGGATAGTGTTTCTGATACAAATGAGTATTCTGCTGAATCTTACAAAATTCAAGGAAGCATTTAACTCAGGTATCTCAAATGGATATTCGAGAACTCCTTTTCAGGCATGTAATTAATGCTGAGAACCTTCAATTCCTGAGTAAATCTCATCCTCATTTCTGTTTACCTAATCCTCCTTTTCAAAAATCTGACATCTAAATATGCAGAAATATATCTTAATAAATCACAAAATATTTCAATATCAGTGAAATTACATAAAAATAAGCAATAAATCCTCTTTTATATTCTTAGTGCTTGAGAAAATGTCATTTTGCAATGATAAAAAGAGTCTGAAATAAATGGTTGATTCATTTGAATTTATTTTGGGGTTTCTTTTTGACTTCCCAGTTACGTGCTGAAAAGAAAAAACTGAGAATGGAGATTCATAAAAGTGATGTTTGGAAATATCTGTTGAGTTTTGCCTTCCAAAACTGAGATACTACCAGAGAGTAGTAATTGAGTAATTGACTGCCATTTTTGTACTAGCTTGAAAAGAGAGACACACCTATTTCAGGTTTCAATAATTTTCAATATCAGCTGCATTAATCTCTTCATTTACTCAGCATAATTTTCTGTAACACCCTTAGCTTATGAAATAAGATTATTGCCCTCTCATTATAGATATGAAATTTGTTTATATGGAAGGAATATAATTGTTGAGTTGATTTTTTTTGTTGTTTTGTTTTGTTTTGTTTTGTTTTTTTGCTCTTCTTTGGCAGGCATACTGCCTTTGCTCTCATGACAGAAAAGTCACAGAAGTATTTTTGAAAACAGGCTTTCAGTTTTTCACTCTTCAGTTGACATTTTGAGATGTCATGTTAGTTTCTTTTATGTTTGATAGACATTGAATTTTTATTTTAAATTATTTTAAACACCCTGAAATACTTTGGCATATTTCAGACTTGAAAAAAAATGTTAAATAGTTACTTTAAATGTTTATGTCTCACTGGTCCTTAAAAAAAAAAAATAAATCTGTCTTTCTGACTGTGTCTGACAAGCTGCTTAAATCCTACAGGGCATATAACCATTCCTACGCACACTGTCAATGACAGCAGCCTGTAATTAAACTATTTGTTTGCATTAATTGCAAAACTTCACATGAGTTTATAATTCCCTGCTGAAAGAAATGGTTTTCCACAGACAAGATAATTAACTTCCACATATCAGACAACTTTTCACATACACCTTTGGCCCTAACTTCAGCTGAATACATTACAGGAGTTTTCAAATGTGCTCAAACCACCATAAGTTAAGTGGAAGCTTTGTTTTGTGTTCCCAGCTGTCAATTGATAGTTTTGGTAGGGTAGGCTTTTGTGTGCATGTGTTAGCTGCAGGAGTGCCTTCTTTCAAAAGTGGCAATTTCACTACAGAATGCCTTTAGATGAAGGACCCAACCACTTCATTTACACCTCAATTGCATTTTTATCACCATTCCCTTCCTGGCTGGTATATTTGCTCTTTCACTGTACACGGTTTCTAGTGTATATCTTATGCAACCCAATGAATGTCATGGTCTTTTTGAAGCAATTTAGTGAAAGAGATTTTTTTTTTTTTTAATGTGGTGATACATACAGCTATCTGACACCTACAGTAGAGACATTGAATTGTCACTCTGCAGACATTCATTCTTCTTGCCAATATAATATATTTTTTTCCTCAGAATCTCACGTAAGTATATTTTAAAAAACTTCTTCCTTTGGATGATCAAAGTTAATTTTATCTACTTGGATTGCATCAAATCCCTTCTAAATAAGCAATTTATACACCCAAGGCAGCAAATAATCATTGCTGGTGAAGTCAGCTGGAATATGAGATCTGAGTAGCTTATTATTTCTGTTTTCTTGAGATAAATAAATACTAAGACTGAAATTTTCACCAGTTCCTGGGTAATTGTCCAAGAAGACTGGGAGAGCAAACTTCTTGCTGACGAGGGTTTCCTGTAAATAACTAGAACTGAAATGATAGTGAGGCTGCTCTTCAGAAGCCTAAAGCTAGAAAGAGAGAAAAATGAGAATTTACCACTCATCTAAAATATATAGGTAGGTACATCCTTTTATCTAAGTAAGAAAAGGAAGATAACATAATCTGATATTAAAAACAGGGCTCTAAATAAAGTTCTTGTGAAAACAATGAATAATGAAAGATGAATTATCATAAATTCCTTGTCTTTAAAAAGTAGGGTTAAATATAATAAGTATACTCACTTTGTCACATTCGTATAGTAAATTTCATGATTACTTTCTGATTATTTTTCTGTTACATTTAAAAATACTACTCATAAGAGTATATTTTAATCTTTACTGTTAAAATAAAATCATGTGTAGATTATTGATATAATTATAAAAAATAACAAAAAATCCCAGAAAATAACTGCACATTTTTGAAGAAATAAGAGAGATTAGAACAATTTCAGTTGGAAGGTAGATATAATGATCATCTTATCCAATTGCCTCACCAATTCAGGGCTGAATAAGTTAAAGTAAGCTATTAAGGGCATTGTCCAAATGCCTCTTAAACACTGACAGAGCACCAGTCACCTCTCTAGGAATCACATTACAGTGTTTGAGCAACTTAATGGTAAAGAAATTCTTCCTATTATCTGGTCTAAACCTCCCTGTTGGAGCTTTGAGCCATTTCCATGCCTGCTGCACCTAGGCTTTCTCATGATTCAGATTTGATGGTGTGATTCAGCATGTCAAAGAGGCCAGACCATTCAATCATGGTGTGCAGCTAAAGCAGAAGCCTTTTGCACCCATTCAAAAGCATACTAAGCAAGGCATAATTAATATTTCCTTAACTTTATACCAGACAGGCTTATTAAAGTAAAATAATTAGCAAGATGAATTAAACATTTTTTAACATTTCACTTATTTTGGTTGGATTAGAGTTATTTTCCTTCATAGGAATTTGTATGTGGTTATGCTTTGGACTTGTGATGAAAACAACATTAATAACATAGAGGGGTTCTTATTATTGCTGAGCAGTGCTTGCACAGCCTCAAGCCTTCTCTGCTCCTCACCCCACCTCTCCCCAGCAGCAACGGGCTGGCATTGTGCAAAATGGTGCCCAAGAGGGGACACAGCAGGGGCAGCTGACCCCAGATAAACCTGAGGTATTCCATACCATGTGACATCAGGCTTGGCAATAAAAGCTGAGAGGAAGAAATCAGAAGGAGGGGACAGTTGGGGTGCTGGTGTTTGTCTGTCCAAGTGACCATCATGCTTGACGGAGCCCTGCTCTCCTGGGGATGGCTGAACACCTGCCTGTCAATGGGAAGTGGTGAATGAATTTCTTGTTGTACTTTCTTGCATGCACAACCTTTGCTTTCCCCATTACACTGCTTTTATTTCAACCCCGTGTTATGCTTCTATTTCTCTCCTCCAACCCACTGTGTGAGGATTGAGCAAGAGGCTGTGTGACACTTAGATGTTTATGGGGGTTAAACCACAAAAAACCAATTTTAACATCATAACAGCAACAATATATGTTTTTTAACACAACATAAATAGAGCATAAATATTTCATTAATCTGTAACTTCAAAGGGATAAATTTGGGATAGTTGCACAAATTATGTACAGATCAACTTGCTAGTAATATCATCAAAACAATACATAAAGCATAAAGAATAGGTAGGAAAGTTGTCTGTGGAAATCAGGTTTTATCCTGCAGATTAATCAGGAAAGATGTCTGGTGGAATCAGAACCAGTTCTGGTCCTAAAAATAGGATGAACTATATAAGAGCAGATGAAACCATATCTTTATAGTCTGGGGAGTAGGGAGAGGAGCACAGAGCACAGAGGATGAGGAAGACCCCACTTTTAGTACTGCATCCAGCTCTGAAGGCCCCATCATAAGGCCTTGGACATATTTAAGCAAGTACAGAGGAAGGCCACAGAGGTGACCCCAGTCCTCCAGCAAAAGTGCTCATCACAGAGAAACGAAAAAAAAAAGTCAGTCTGCATTATTCAAGGTGAGAGTTTGTCTTTCAGTCTTCTCAGCATCTTAGATTAACTGCTGTCCCAAAGAGAAAAAAAAAACAAGAGAGAGCAGAAGATTGAGTAAAGAGTGTTTTGTATAGAAATATTTCTTATGGATTTGTGAAGCAGAGCTAATGTATAAAAAGTCTACCTGGATTGATGTTAGATGTTAAAGTGACAGGGTTAGTTGCTTGAACAGAGGAAAGCAAGATTTTGTGCCATAAATAAATTACAAAACATAAATTCTGTTTTGTCCCACCTTGATTTTTGCTAGGAAAGTGTCCTGCTTTTCACTCAGAGAACTAATCCACCAACATGTGATCTATCAATAAGAAAATAAGTCTCCAGCCATACTGTGTGAAGTTTTCATTAATAATATATACCTCAAGTTGTTTGTCTGAGACATGAATTGTATTTCACTGCTCCATATGGATTACTCAGCATCTTGAAAACAAGCCTACATTTCCCTTCTCTTGCCCTGATGAGCAATTAGCTAAGCAGTGGGCTGTAATAGAAATAACAATGGATGAGGATGGCCTTTGTAACCTGGTGGGACATGAAGCATGAGTAAAGACAAAATGTTTTTTACAGGGGTTTTTCACATCATTCAATTCAAATGCAATTTTTTTAGTCTTCCAGTTCTCTCAGTTGTCTTAGGGGAGAGGCATTCCTCATTCTCTGAGAAAGTGGGAGAAGGATTCTCTCTGTAAATTCAGCTCCTATTTTACAAAACTCAATTAATTTATCATTGCTGCATTTCTTTGTCTTCCTTTACCCTTTTTCTTCCCTTTCTGACAAGAAAATTTCAGGCCTACTTTTTGGGAATTAAGTTTTTATTAGAAAAGCTTACCTAAAGTATGTCTTTCATGGAAGCATTCAATTCATTAATAACGGAGCTTCTCTATTAATTAAATATTGAATGTTTTTAAAAATACTTAATGAAGTTTCAAAGATAAATTAAAATCTTTTTTTTAAATTTATCTGAAGCTGCAAAAACTATAAATTATGCTGTAGTAAATGTTAGTTATAAGAAAATATTAATTATCTTTTCCGTTAATGTTGCATTTAGAGAAAACTAAGCTTAAACCACAAAGACCTAACTTAGTTAAAGAATTTTATCAGTACAAGCAAAACTTCAAGTTGTCTGCTACAAAAACTAATTCCACAAAATCTACATTTGCTAATATCTTTGGATCATCTGTCAGGATCAGCTGTGATGTTGAACTAAGCATCTGAGATTTTGTTACTCTAGAAGACTGAAATATATCTGGTAATTTTCAAATTGTGTGGTTCCCTTTGGAAGTGTTCTATATAAGATGACAGATGTATTATCTACAGAAATTTGAGTAACTTTGAAAATCTTGTACTCACTTTAAGGGCACGTGTATTTGGAATCCATTTTATTTTAAGAAACACATCCACTTTCCTATTTTAAACTGGGTTTAGATATAAAATTTTAGTTTCTTTGTGTATAGATATTTTTATATTGGCTTTACATTACATGATCAGTGCAAATGATAATCTCAAAATAGAGAGTGATACATCCCACAGTGTATGCACTCAAATCTATTTCTTACTTAAGACAGTTACCACTGCTTTTGTGACTATAATACAAAGTGCAAAAAGGTACCACAAAGAAGCCTAGAGGTAAATATTTGTGCTGTTCTTGGAGCCAAATTTAAAATAATGACTAGTTATTAAATTGTCTCCTGAAAGGTTAGAAAAAACAAAACTAATGCTTTACCAGAAAAGAATCATCAATATTGTGATATGGTGGGAGCAAGTTCTTCTGGGTAAAAATAAGTGATTTTGTTTCATAAAATATTGCATATATATTGACAAGAAAGAAAACAATATCAAGAGAAGACATTAATCATCAGTTTATATCTGTAATATAGATATAAACATATTCCAATATAATTATTTAAATTAAATTTTTAGCATTCTATTCTGTGACAAGAATCATATTAGGTTTGAATGGCAAGTGCTCCTTTTTAATAGTGATCACACTCTATGAAACATAAATGACTACTTATACTGCAGAATAAAATTTCAAGTTTGCATCACTTTCTAGGAAATAAGACAAGTGATATGTCATTAATACAGAAAAACACAACTAAATGCATTTAGAAGAATGACAAACAAGGAGAATTTAGTCTCAGTAATTAGTATCACAGAACAATGTTGGTACTCAAGCTGCAAATCAAACACATGGCTTTTCTTTCTGCTTGAACCTATGTTTAATCTGTATAAAAATATGCCACAGAGTTCTGTGTTTCAGTAGAAAAGCCAGAAAAATCTTATATTGACATTGTAGGGCATTCAGCATGAAAAATTGAGTAGAAATAAGATGCAACAACCCTGCAAATAATTTCAAAACTTTTCAATTTTCTGCTATACTTGATCTGTTCTGAGTAGTTCTTGTAGGAATGAAATGATTCACAGGAAAGCTCAGCTGTCATTATTCAAATATATATTTAGATTAAACTTAATAATTGGGATATACTAGAATCAAATCAAGAGTTAGAAATTGACTTAGGATGTTAAAAGTTAAAAGCATCTTAAATCCCTACAGAAGTCATTTGGGAATTAATGTCTTTTCCTATTTAAAGAGTGTACATTAGTCAGCATCATCTATATTTTAAGTTAGAGTTATTACAGTATAAGGGAGACTTCTACATTTTTCCAATAGCCTGGATTTTCTTTGAAAGAGTTGTGTTTGTTTTTACATTTTGCCTCTACATGTCACCAACAAATTTCATGCGTTGCTGTTGGTAAGACTGTAGGAATTAACACTGTTTGGCAAATATGTCTCAAACCTAACTGATGACATTTAAATTATGCTAACGAATAAATCATTTCACTTTTCAATCTCACTAGAGACTATGCTTTATACACACATTTTATAATATAAATCTTTTATCACTCTGACATCAATCGAGATGTAGCCCCTACTGAATGGTTAAACAGAAACTTTGAGTGTATAATGAAACTCTTTTATGTCTTCCAAGTTGCAGATCTCTTACCCTGCATTTATAAGTGTAAAGTGTCATCTTAACCTTCTATAATCCCACTGAGATATAGTTATATTCCATTTGCTAATTTTTTTAAGTGACTGTTTAAAGCATGGAGGAGTTTTTGAGTAGGGTTCAGTGACACAATTTAATATAATTATAATTTCTAAAATTGACATATTTAAATAATTCTATAACATAGCTTTTGTGGTATACTACTATTGAATTGTCTCCACCTTGAGACAATTTGACAACCTCCATCATGTCTATCTAGGTTTCCATTGAGTAAGCAAAATCCTATGCCACAGGTCTGTGAAAAACCTGGAAGAGGCCTTTGTCTAAATTTAAATTTCAAGTGACTGTCAGCACCACTAATTGGAGATAAGAATGCCTACACAGAATTTCAGGCTGCAGGGGAACAAGCGTTCTTTCAGAATTGTTCTCTATCATAATTATCCTGAAGTGAGCAATTAAACCTAGCAATCTGGAAAACCATTCTACAAGAACAGGTGGGTGAGCTGTGAGATCAAAGTAAGAAACCATTGAATAGAGAGATATGTCTATTCCCACGAACTGATCCACAGACTTTTGAGAGGTAATTTTATTTTCTGCCACTCAATGGTCTCAAAATAAAATTTACAGAAAACAAAAGTGTTACCAAAGGCATTATTTTGGAACAGACACGTCATTTAAAACACTCTTAGTGGTTATGAGGACAGACATAAAAACAGGATAAAAAGGGTATTGAGGAAAAATGCAAGATATATTTAAAACAGTAGAAACCTGACAAGAAACAATATGCAGTATTTTAAAGTTTAAGAATTAGTAGTTCATTTCATTGCAAGAGTATAACAAGATGATTATGCTCAGTGACAATGGACCTGACAGATTTCCTGCTCTATCTACCTTCCGACATCAGGAATGTTTGTAGTGACACTTCTTGAAACACTGCAGTGATGGTGTTGTTTTAATTAAGTCACTAATCTAACAGAGGAGCATATTAATTGCATCTGTCCCCATGAGTCAGGCTCCAGTATGGGATAAGCACATGGATTTGATTATCACATAACAAGAGAACTGGTAATGTAAACAAGAAGGAATAATAGTGTCAGCTATGGTGTAAGTTTTCCTGCAAGATCTCTCCAGGTTCAAGCTCATTAACAGTAAAATATTGCCTTCTTCCTGGCCTTCTTGTGGGTCACAGTCTTGGCAGCTGCATTTGGAAGACAGGCTGCAGCACCAGCCCACACACAAAATGCAGAACACCACATCATGAGGTATACATTTTATAGGTTAGGCCAGCAGGTTCATAGGTTTACAATCAGACAACTTGTACAGAGCCACCTGAACCACAAATAACTGAAAACAAATTGAAAGGAAGCAGTAATGGACAGGAACAGTATCTGGAGAAAAGAAATCCAAATAAACGGTGGTTGAAAATATTTCCAACAGCTAATGTTTGTTTGGTTGGTTGGGTTTTTTTGGGGTGGTGTTTTTTTGTTGCTTTTTTTTGTGGAAAAATTGTCAAAAAGTATTATTGTCACTTTTGTGTTTCATTTCAATGTTAAATAAATTTGCTTCAATAAGATAAGTAGACTTTATTTCATGTCTATTTAGTCAGATTTCATATTTCAGATTATGTTTTAAATTACATAATATTGTGGCTACATAAGGTATTTATATTAATGATAGCATTTCAGTGTCATCAAAGCAATGCTTTTCTAAGATAAAAAAGACTATTGAAAATAGATGATTCAACATTGTCAAAACTGTAGAGCAGAACATCATCAAATAAATATTTTGAAATTTCTACTTTAGAAATAGTCTAGTTTGTCTTTCTAGTTTTGAGAAGGGTAACCTAAAAATACCAAATTATCAAAATTTACAGCAAAATTATATTTTCATTTTTTACAGAAAGCTGTAGAAGGCAAACAGGGAACAGCATAAGTAATAGATTTTACCTTTTCATGCTTACAGTATCAATGCTGTCTGTATTCAGGTTGAACTTTTTTTTCAGTCCTGGAGAAAACTTTTCAACTTAAAAGAAAGGTCAGCAGGTTTATAATATTGTTGTTGGGGCGTTCAATTCAGCTATATGGAGACTTCATAAATTCTTGAGGATCCATATATATAAAGGATTTTTTAGGTTGAATATGTTTGTCAGAATGACTCTTACATCTCACTTTCCAGTCACCTTGTTGTCAAACCTAATGTTTATTTCAGGATCTTCTAAAGCAAAGTTTCTAAAAAGGTAGGAGTTAAGAATGCATATTTTTCAAAGTGATGTTTTTATCCTCAGAATGCGATGAGGACTTGTGCACTTCAAGAATTTTTATTGGCTTAGCTTTTAAATAGAAGGTTTCATCACCAACACTCTTCAGTTTATACTTGGGAGTCAGTTAGGTATAAGTTTTCAAAGAAAAAGGCAGAGCCAGCTTTTCAGCAAGACTAGGTAGGCCTCATACAATGTCATTTGACTCAGGCTATACAGAGCCAAATGTCATTGTATGTGGCTTACCTGTATTTAAGACTCTTTATTCAGACATAAGCAGGATATATTCACCTTCACTTCTGACAAACACCTCTTTCTAAATTTGAAATTTGTGAAAGTCAAGAAATAATTATTAAGATAGAAATTTGTGAAACATAATTCCATAATCAAGTTATCAATAAATTAAATATTAAAGGAAAATATATAATATTTGGTTTATTATTCTGCTAATAGAATAACAGCACAATAATAAACTCAGATCTTGTTGCATAACAAAAAAGATCCTCATTATCTGCTAGCAACAAGTGGGTTTCTAGATCTTCTTAGCCAAGGCATGTATCTGGGCATAATGGTCAGGCATACATTATCTGTCCTCTTTCTGAAGTGTTTTGGTTGGTGAAGAAATAAAATTTAGACTTTCCTGAGAAATATTTTAAGCACTACAGTTTAAATGAAAAGAAATATGGCCATTCGTGTGTTGACTTCACTGAATGCTGCCAGCATGTGAATTAAGCATAAGAGTTTCACAATACTCAGTTTTTCTGTATTCTAAGATACAAGTATCACACTACTAAATCTTCTTAACATATGCAAAATTTAGGGTGTATATAGGAATTCTGTAGATGGAGTAGAATCACGGCTTCCCATCAGTGGGGTGATCTTTAATAACCAAATTGCTGAGACAGATTTGATCCTATTGATGGTCATTACTGGGGAATGTCTTTTTAGTTACATTCTGGAAATGCCTTTTTTCAGGGTATTGCATGTACTGAAACCTGGGGACTTTAGGGACAGAAACTTTAATAGTCTCAGGTGCCAGAAGATTAAATAAACTTTGCCTAAATGCCTCTTCTGCTGAAGATACAATTAATAAAGAGGACTTAAACAGATATGTCCAAGTCTATATCTCATGAGGGGATGCAGTGCACTGATCTAAATGCAAACCCTGGCTGTCATTTCCACATCATATAGTTCCATATCACATTGCAACTCTAGCTTAGGTATGGAAGCAGTATGGATGGATCTGCAGCATCCATGAAATGCTGGAAACCAATCCTTACTAGCTAGAGTATTAACACAACTAAGCTGTTTGCTGAAGCAGTCTTTTCCAGGGACAGCTTGGATTACTCTCTACAGCACTTCTCTGTAGACACATTCTACATCACTTAGATGTCCTGGAATGGTAGCTTTAGCCTTGTAGCTTTGTGTACAAGTGAATAATTTATGTCTGAGCTGTTTATGCTTGAATGTTTCAGTGGGAGCGCTTCTCTTTCATAAAATAATGTTCACTAATTCAATTACAGAGCTCTATAAACAGTAGGATTGGCTTCCCTATTCACAGTTAGAATGCCAAGTTGCCTGCAGGTAGATAGGTGTATCTGTCAGCGATCAAAGCACCCACTGTGCAGAAATGTGCTTCAGAATAAACATTTCAGATCTTGAAAGTCAACAGAGTTTAACAGCAAGATACAGACTATATGCTTTAGGCAACTAGTTTTGGTATTGAAATACCTGAGAGTCCAGCACCCAGCTCTTTCTGGACAGTACAGACCACCTGCTTTAATTATGTGGCCTATCTATTTCATCAATGGCAAAAGATTTGGTTCATCTGAGAGGCAATTTTAAATAGCTGAGTTTCCTGGTCTTTAAATTGACTACACACAGAGCTTGAACTCTTTGATAGGAGAGATCAAGTAGGAAGCTGCCTGCTCAGGGGCATATTCTGAGTCCCAAAGCACAGACCTGGAGCTAAAGAACGGGATCCAGCCTGCACAGACTGTGCTTCAGATTCCTTTGTCCTTAACTAAGACCAAGTAAAAAAATTCACTTTATTAAGGTGTACAGAGAACTTGAAGCAACGTTATTGTTCTGTACGAAAGCCTAGTTGACTGCACAAAAAGCACAGAAGAGTCAAGTTTCTCAGCATTAAACCTCACCTCCCATTTACAAGCATTTGAGCATTATTGCTCAAGCAGCAATAAAGTTCAAGGCATGATATATAAGGTTAACACTGGGGTGCATTCTCCTCCTCCATATTCTTTCTCCTCCTCCCACTTCTATCAGCTCCCAAGCTGATATTGTGTAATGATGAATGCAAGTGACATGGTAAGCAGCAAGCAAAAGTGAAAAGAAGGGTAAGACTGGTAATCTTCAATTGGAAGGTTCCATTCTGCTAGACAAAAGCAGAACATAGTTCTGCTCACAACACTACTTGTGTATTTTTTATCAGAGTCATTGGACAAAACCCAGAAATAATATGAAGGAGGAGAAAAGGGTTTTGAATAGAGGTTGCTGTGCTTTATAAATAAATCGATGTCCGTCTTTTTAGACATGCTTAAAGAACTTTTGCCAGCTGGAGTCTCTCTGAGATTCAGGCTGAGGCTCAACACCTCCCTTTCATAGCTCTCAAACACACAAAAGCTTTGTTGTCAACAGCACAACTGCTTACAGGGAGAGACAATGAAAGGAATTGCTTCAGGAATTTTTTTTAAACCCCACCTTTTCCATTTCACCTAAGTTCAGCTCAGGCAGACTGATACTTTTCAAAACTTGTATTGCTTAAATGCAAATTGTTAAAATGCAACTAGATGTTTTTTCCTGAAAATGAAGTCTAAAGAGACTTGAGAACAAAGTAAATCACCTTGCACCTGTTCCCTCCACCTGCATGCTGGGCACACACTGTGCATTCGTATCAAGAGGAAGGTTGCACTTCATTCACGCTGTCTTTGTAAGAGCAGAGTTACAGTTTCTTTGTGCTCAGAAGCTCAGGGATCAATCTCTGTCTAGCAGGATGCAGACAGTCTGGGACCTTTTGTAGCAGACTGCAGCTATTTCAGGGCTGGACAGACCTTTGCTGAATGGAGCAGCAGTTTGTACAAGGGTGGCAGCACAATAAGGGATGGTATTTTGCTCTATCACCTGCAAAAGCTCTCTGAGAACAACGTGAACTGAAGTAAAAGCTGAGTTCTTTCAACATTCCAAGAGGACAAAGATTTTTTTATGTGGAAGCCCTTACAATTTTCACTAAGACACCTTGTTTATTTTATGTTTGTAAATGGGCAAATGTTGGATGCACCACTGTGTTACAATTTGCAGATCATCCCTGGCAATTAGAGGGCTCATTGGTTCACATCATATTCTCTTTACCACGAGAAACCTGACCAGACCCACTACTAGCATATCAATAAGTAGGCAAGTGTAATCTTTTAATCTCACAGCCAGTAAACTTTTTCATGCTGCAGCCTTTACTATGTATCAGAACTCTAATACTGCCTCCTAAGAAGGTGGAAAAGTAAATAGTCTGTCATGTGTCACCACACGTGTCAGCAGCTGTCAGCTCCCTAAACCCTTGACCTCAAACAGAATGGGTTGAAGTATATACACAGCACACTATCCCCATCTAAAGACTTTCCTGAGCTATTTTACACATAGCAATATTTTTCAGACACCTTATATTTACTGCTCCACTTCTGATTAAGACTACATTTTATGCTGTGCATGTAACCAGGCACAAAAAAATCCTATGATGATGTGATGAGATTCTGTTCATACTTAGCACCCACCTACATATCAGAGATTAAATCTGTATTTAAAATCCACTTACATGTCTATTAAGAGGGACATCTTCCCTCAGTAATGACAATGGAAATAGATTAGAATCCCTGTCTTCCAGTTTTCTAGTATTTCTGGATATTTACTGGTATTTTTGTGATCCCATATTATGTGTGTGGCAGAGTTGCATAGCAGTGTGTAGCCCATAGTCTGCACAATTTTTATTGTTCCAATACAACTGCTAGAGGGAAGGTTTTATTTTCTAGATGAAGAGGGACAGGATAAGCACTTATATAAAAGTAACAGTACTACAATATATGCAGTTTTGCCTGAAAGAGTTTACAACGTGGATATAACAATTACAGAGATCCTGCTAGTACCAAACCAGACTGGTAAATCTAGCAAGCATCATGGCGTCAGTTTGGGTCCTGAAGTAGTAGGTGACCATTTGCATAATGTTGCATCAAACTAAAAGCCTCATCTTTCTGAAAATACTTTGCTAGGAAGAGAAAACACAAGGATAGTGAAACATGCTTTAGCTAACTTACTATTTTCTTAGCTCATTTCGAATACTCAGATGGGGTTTGTAGAGAAAGAGCAGTGAAAAAGGTATTCTCCCAAGTGAAAGGCTGACCTTGTTATATCCTTACAGTCTAGTGGAAACTTCCTTTATTCTTCATGTAGGCAAATACAAATATAGTCTGTATGTAAATGAAGAGAGAAATTAAGTACACAAGGTCGTATTCCACTACCTTTCCCCGTTTGGAGCAATGCATGCATTATCAAAGTGTGATCTGTCAAGAAGGTACTCTGTTATACTCTCATTTCTCTCTTTTACTGGGTTATAGAAGGAGGAAACATTAACTGTGACAAAGAAAAGGTCAGAATCATGCCCAAAATTTTTAATATGGGATTGCTTAATTTGCTTTTGTGTAATTTTAAAAACAATCTGTATGACTCACAGAAATAAGCAGCTATTTGCAACATTTCAGCATTTCAAAGTTCTGATAAAAAGGGTTTGTCTATAAGTGTGTCTCAACTGTCTTTCCCTTTTTAGTATGCAGTAGGTCATTCACATGTAAATCAGATCTCTGCTTTCCAAAATTTTGATTCTGCTACAAAGCTCAATTGTTTTGATGAAGACTAGAGGTCTGCAGATTTTGCACTCAGTATAGCCAAGGATTAGCTTGGTGACATTGTATTATAAACTATTATCCCAAAAATAGAGCTCTTTTATGATACAACATCAGTTGTAAATCTGGTAGTTTATCTATGAGACAATGGGTTATGCCAGGACACTATGTAAATTTAGTCTTTATTTTGATTGACAAGGTTCCTTATATGTGTTATTAACTTGTTCTTGGATACTCCAGTCTTTTCCAAGGACACAAAATTATTTAAAGGGATATGTTCCATTAGGACATATAAACAAAAACAGGAGCTTTTTTCTCTTTTTATAATTTTACTGAAAATAGAGATTGAGAAAATAGACAGCAGGCAATTGGCATGCAAAAAAAAGAAAGAAAGAAAGAAAGAAAGAAAGAAAGAAAGAAAGAAAGAAAGAAAGAAAGAAAGAAAGAAAGAAAGAAAGAAAGAAAGAAAGAAAGAAAGAAAGATTATTCAGTTGTATTGTTCAGAGGATATATTGACATGAATTGAAAAACATTTATACTTAATGAAAAGCACTTCTTCAGTAAGAAGATCTGATCCCTCTACCTCTCAAATATTTGCAATAGCTCTGATAATGTTAACAGCATTTCTATCAGTCTTCTCAGAAGTGCTAACTGTGAGGAAGTCCCCAAACACCACTCCATTTAAGAAACATGTGTACAAACACAACATGACTGCTAAGCCAGCTGCCCAGTAGCTACGAGAAATCCATCTTGCCTGGATTTCTCTTAAAGCTGAATGTCATTGCCCAGTTTCATGTAAGCTTACAGCACAAGAAATAAAAGCTTGGTGCCATCTGTCTGGCATATGTTAAGCAGAAAATATTTCTCTCAGATTACACAAAATATATCACCCTTTTATTAATGTTTTATCCTTAATATCGGATCTTGAAAAAATTTTGGAGTTTATGATGCGTCTTAGAAAATGTAGTTTTAAAATCACTCTGTAACAGGGTTTCTTAAAGTAGTTTATTCAACACAGAGGAGAAACTAGGCGAAAGAAGGGGGTGGGGAACACAAGGCACTTGAAAGAATATAAAGAAGATAAATCCAGAAGATCTTTCTTTCTCCATCATTATTCCTAAAGACATTTCCCTTTGCCAAAATAATGACTTAGTAATAAAATATGGGTTAAAGTGATTCCAACACCTAGGGCTTATTATTATTATTATTATTATTATTATTATTTTAAAGGAGTATTTAAATTAAGAAACCAAATAGAATTCAAAATCATATCTAATGCAATGATACAAGGATAAAAAAGCACAAGGAGACTGAATAGAGGATTCAGATTCTTGTTCTTTGTTTTCACAAAAAGCAAGATATTACTTCAGAATTCTATAATGGCTAATGGAAATATGAATAGTTCTGTATATTTAAGATATTAATATCTCCTTTCTAAACTATTTGGTTGTTTGATTTGGGTTTTTGGGGTTTTTTATTTGTTGATTTGTTTTTGTTTTTGTTTTTTAGTTGGTTGCTTTTTATCACTAATTCAAATGGTAAAAGAAGCCTACTGAGAACATAGACACTATGGGGAAATGTTAACACTGAACAGAAATCATGCAAGACAGAGAGAACACAAACAAAAAATTGTTTTTTAATTGCAGTTTTAAATCTTATTTTGGGTTCCTGTCACCAGCTCAAAACTACATATGTCACTTAATTGATTTTATTTAGTGCACACTTAGTAACTACATTTGGTGTTTAAATCACATAAGTCATCTAGCACAGAGAAGCAGTGATTATGTAGCTATTGTGATGCATCTTTGGATTCCTTATGGCAGACCACTACATATAGCCATCTGACCTTCATTTGTACATGTGTGGAGCAAGATGCTTCATCCCAACCAGCAGTTGGAGACACAACCCTCACTGTCATCCTAGACACTTCTGTGGTCTCTGGAAATTTCCCACCTGTGGGACTTGGGTACTCATGCTCTCCAGGTAACATGGATGCAGCCTGTTTCCTACTTAATCATTACTTCCTCAAGGACAGCAAATTCTAATTTTACCAGTTTCATGCAATTTTTCAGTCCCATCTTCTAGAACCAGATAATCTAATAGCACAACCATAGATTTATTTTATAAACTTAAGGTAAGGCTTATATTATATTATAATTACACTTCTGTAAGCAGATTAAATATGTATGTTTATATATGTACATATATAAAAATTCAGTACTAATATAAATTTAACAGGACTTCCTCCTAGAATATGTGGTATTTTTCACCTGATCTTTCATATGTAACTCATCCTCATCTTGTGGAATCTTGTAGTTCCTTTCTAATAAAATAGATACTTTAGAAAAAATATCTGGTCCAAATCCATAGACGATCCACAAAAATAAAAGCCAAGAAAAAATGAGCAATATATAACTAGATCACAATACAGTGATGAAGAAACATTGCATTCAATCCTCTTCAACAAAATAATATCCAACGTACTTAAACCCTTCTTCTTTTTGACAAATTTCTCAGCTGCAATTATATATAGTTATGAAAACAATGTCTTAAACCTTGTGTTTTTTAGCTTGAGAATAGTAAAAGATGGCACCAGTTTAGAACAATTTCTGTCAGCTTGTTACTGTTATGAGTCTGAGGGCTCATGACCTCCATCAAAAACCCTGAATCATTAATTCTTCTGCAAACCACCACAAAAAAGTTATCCCTTCAGTTAGTGGCCGCAAGATAGCAGATGAAACCAAACATGACCCTGAGATTAGCTCGTTTGGTTATAGCACAGTATTAATAATGCCAGGGTAGTAGGTTTGATCCCTAGACAGGCCATTCACTTAAGAGTATGACTTAATGGTCTTTCTTGGTCTTTTCCATCTTGAAAGACTGCTCTGTGATTCTGTGATCTAATTGCAAATGCTAATTTCAAAGCCAGTCTTAGTTCAGAAGACAATGCCAGTTTCAAATTCTACAGCTGTTCCTTCTGGCTATGCAATAATTTATGTACTCCGATTCTCTCAGAAAATTATTTTTCATCCTAATTGGTTTTGTGATCTTCACATCTGCCTGACCATCCTTTGTATTAGGGATAGATGAGTTGACATCACTCTGCTGCCAAATCAACAGTTATTTTGTGTTTTCCAGCAAATAATACATTGCCTTTCCATCTGAAGAAGGAAAAGTCAAACATCAAAAACTAATATGTTGTCTCATTTCTTCCAGTTTAGAAATTAAGTAGGTATTCTGGATTTTGTTGTCATCATAATAGTATACCACAGAATGTATCACAATTTGTTCTAAAGGCTTTGTTATTCTAATAATAGAAAATCAGGTTTTGTGTTTAGGCCCTATTAGGAGTTAGTGTTTTCTAAAATTTTATGGATATTTTTTAACAAACTTCACTGTTTATTACCCCATCTTTTTATGCTTAATGAAACTCCATGGTTTGTGTCAAATAAATGAAAGCAGAACTTTTCCTCTTGACTTGCCTTTTCACCTCTTCATGTTTATTTGTCTAGATTATAGATCATCAGGCAGAACCTTTGGATTTTTTACATTCTGTAAAGTGATTATGATATCTTGCTTAATGGACAAAACATATTCAGAGATTATATAATTTTATACCACATGTGCTGCCTTTTTTTTCTAGCAACTTCCCCTCTTAAGATGTCAAAGTAATAATCAGTCTTCTTTTAAAAAGTAAAAAGAGTCAATTTATATGGACTTGTTTTCAATCTTCAAATAAAGAAGCTACACAACAAAACTTGAGTGAGAGCCACGATTAAAACTTTATGAATCATAGTAGCTTTTATTTTATATATTTTGGTTTTTTTTATTTGTACCAGTTTTGACCAGTTCTGGACTCTTCAAGTAAATTTTTTTGTTTAAAACTGACATTGCAATGACAAAAAAGAAAGCGTTTCTACTCAAGTATGTTAGGGAGTTCATTACATTTTTGTCACTTCTGTTCACTAAGTAGTTTAAATATGTAGTTCTACCCTGGCTCTTGTGCTGAATGTTTTCATACATTAAGCAACAAAGTAATAATGGAACTCCTGTTATGTTTCTTTCCATTCGGAGCTGAGACCACAATGTTTAGTTTAATAGTATATATCAAATTATCAATAGATGAGTATGAAGTTAATGTAAGGTTGTGACAGGAAAAAAGGTATGAAAAGTTTCAGCTCATGGAAACGCAAGAAACAGAGAGCTGACAAGATGCAAATCCTGTGACTAATTTACAATGCTTTAACAATTATATGCAGAAAACCATGCACTTCCCATCTATATCAGAAATTAAAAAAAAACTTTATCATCTATTGAAATAGGCTGTGATGAGTTTTGGATCTACGTAAAATATCCATAATTTTGGGTTGCAAATTTTTGATCTCTGCATGCAGCATTTTCAACCAGATCAGGAGTACAGTAAAATGAAAAAACACTGAGGGAGGTAAATTGTGCCCTATTTTTTTCTCTGATCCAAGAAAGAAATTTCTCTAGCTGCATGCAGAAATGGAAATAGGGACATATATATTTTTATATATGTTGTATGTACAGATCCAGAAACAGGTACGTATTTGGCTGTACTAGTCATACATATTCATTGAACTATAATTTGAACAGGCATCGTCACCCTGATCAAGCAAAAATAACCTAGGCCAAATCTATTTATTTTCTTGAAAATATATATTTCAGGAATTCTTCTCCTCCAGGAGTACTAGCACTAATAAGGAAGTGTCCTTTTTAAAGAATTCAGGAGTGTCTTATAGACACCTCATTTCTTTGTACACTGGGGCAGAGCTACAATGGAAAGTTTTAGTGAAAGTTATCATTAATTTTGAGATCTCCTTTAGTTTTTTCTCTCTCACTGACTAGAAAATAACATTTTCCAATATATTGCTTTCTTCTTGCATTTGAATACATTTTTAGAGTAGCTTTTAACACAGAAATTATTTCTGGATGTATATTTTGAGAGGTTCATCAGTGATACTTTTCACCAATACACCAGAAAAAATTATATTTCTACATGATAATTGGAAGGACAATTTACCTTTTGAAAATATGGAAACAAAAATAGAAATTTCTGCTAACACACAGTCTCTACAAGCAGGCTTACTGATATAATGAGATCTCCATGAGGAGACGTAAGTAACCCAATTATCAGTACTCTCTCCTTTTCTTTTTCCAGACGAATTGTGGCTGGTCACTATGACTCTTTTTTCCTACTGGAGAGCTACAGTATAAAAAGATATTCTGTGAGCAAGCTGGAAGAAAGCTAGAGCATTGCAAAGGCTATGATTGTTACCATGCAGATGATTCTGTGATTTCATGGAAGTTCCTAACTTCCAGACTGGGACTTGTTTAAGAGAGAAAAGAATATCGGTAAGAGATTAAATGTTTCTTGCTTTGACAATCATAGACAATTTTAGATGGAAATAAGTATTTTTTTTGTTTCAGCATAAATAAAGTCTATAGTTCAAATGCAGAGGTTTTTATGCTTTCACTCTTTCTACTCTTAAAATAGTGCCTGCACAGAGATCTGCCTTTTTCTCTAAAGGGCTAATGGGGTGTAATTTCTTCAAAATATGTCATAAATTTGGTATAAGAATAATACTTTTACCTTTCTTTATCGAGATGCTTGCCATCACTTAGTATTGAATTCTATTTAATCTCTTCAAACTGTCAGCCCAAATGACAAATGCCCGAACAAAAAAGGAGAACCTTCTAGAAGAATCTTCTGGATCAAAGAGTCTAGATTTTCATTATAACAAGTACTAATCATGTAATTTCCCTTTCTTAAATGTATTGTGATCCTTTATTAGTTCCATTGGAATGTAACTTAGAAAATCTCTTTGATAACTGTGGATCTTACAATTTTCACTTGGCTTATTTTGAGTCATCATTGTGCAAAGTATGTTCCTTAGCTGCAATACCTTGATTCCTACCTGGCATTCATGCTCTCTACAGTTACAAAAATCACATATCACCTTTTTTTTTCTTTCTTTTTTTTTTTTTTTCTTCTTAAGACCACTATTCCCTTCATAAACCATGGGTGTTTTGGTAGGTTATGAATTATCAAGAGGAAAGTGGGAGGGAAAGTAGAAAACTCAAATTTAGATTTGTAGTCAGGCTTTGCTTTCATTTCCAGAACAATTATTTCAATAATATTCTACTGAGTAAAATTCAAATGTATAATTACTTTAAGTCACACTGAAATAAAGTAGTTCATGTGAATAGCTGAAGCAAAAACCCAACCAGAACTATTAGAAAACATCATATATTTGCAGGAAGAAAACCTTTTGACAGAATTATGGATTCCCAGAGACACAAAAGTTCAAATGAAATGGTTCAAGGCAGACTCATGCATCCAAAATGATACCACCAGTCTCTTCCTATCGGAGCTACAACTGAAAAATAAAGTTCATGATCTGATGTACCATGTCACACTCTGATTATATCTGCTGCTCCAAACCTAGTATAGTTAACTCTCATGTGACAAGAGCTTGGGAAAGCAAATGCACATATGTGTTAGAAGGGATATTTGTCAAGAGGAGTAAGCATTAGTTTTATTATATAGACTAGACCTAATTTAAAGAAACTGAGAAGTCACTGAGTAACTATGAAGAAAGACAGTTCGGTTTATGAACAAGACAGAGGTCTTAAAAANAAAATAATGTATAAAAAAAAAAAAAAAGAAAAAAAAAAAAAAAAAAAAAAAAAAAAAAAGTAAGATTCTTAGTTAAAAAAAACAAAAAAAACCCAAAAAATATGAGAGGTGATTTTTGTATATAAACTTATTTTACCCACTAAATGCATCTAAAATTCAAAGCATGAAGTCTTGGGTCCTCTTCCAGACAGATCTGTTCTTGTCATAAATGAGAGCTTTGCATGTAAGTTCAGAGCCTGTAGTGTTTGTATATGCTAATGGGGGCCACAGGCAACAGCCTAAAGTATTCTAATTCCTACCTTTTTACAGTCATCATTAGCATACTAAATAAATATATTTGCTTTGATTACTTTCTATTCACTGTCTATAACTGAAGAAGAAAAGATTATAGTGAAAGTCCTTTTACTTGTAACTCTAGGAAGGAAAAAGCAAATGGAATCTTTTTGGTTTTTATCACAGGGGAATAATGTAGCTAATTATGATTATGCATTAAATCAATCTATAAGAAATTTATGGTTATGAAAGTATCCTCATTCAGATCTTTCACTAGCTTAACTTACTTGCCATCACCATTTTCCCTATAAAAGGTTTGCTGTAAGTTCAGAAAGCACTTCTAGGCTTCTAACTGCCACATGACTTAAAAAGTAAATTCGGCTTAATATTTTAATGAATAATTAGGAACTGAAATATGATGCCGCTTGCATTCCTTAGTGTGCATCTATTCATTAAAAAAAAATAATCCTGCTGTCAGGAATTGCCTTCATATTTGGCTCGTATACAATCGAGTGAACCGCCGGTGCTCAGCAGCCCAGATGGAGCAGCGGGAGGCATTGTGTGAAACGTCTCACAGCAGATTACATTATTCTCTACATGGAGAACTGAGCAATCTGTCATGCCCCTTTAAGGCTTTTACTTAGCAGCTCTGCTGGCTACTGCTTAACACTGGCAGAAACGTAATTCCACCTACACATTGGACAGAGGTTGCCAGCTGGGAACATATTTACAGCAACATAGGGGACATGATTTTATGGAGTCCCTTTGCACACTCTCAGAAACAGACTCTCTTTATTACTTGCTTTCTTAACTGTGTTTGGGGATCTAGCTCCAAATACATTATTCATTAAATGGTTTATATGTGTGTGTTAAATCAAATGAAAAGCTTCCCAGGAGAGGAAACTGTCCTAATAATGTACACTTATTATGGGAAAGGACATTACTAAGGAAAAGTTACCTATCTGCATCTTTTAACATTACTCTGAGAAGCTCACTAGAAACTGGAAGGCTGAGAAAAATTAAGAGGAAAATAGATGACTTTGGAAATCTTACAATTTGTTAGCTGAGTGTCTTTTCAGCTCAGGTTTACGGGAGCTCTGGGTTTTCTCTATTGCAATTGCAATGAAAAAAATATTTTTGAGACACTAAAAGCATGATCTGTGCTTATTGATGCATTTGTAATGGAAGAGCACTAATCCACCTAAAATTCGTTTTCCATAATCTGCACAAATAATTGTTTATTATCTGTTTATTAGGAAAGATTTGCTGAATAGCCCCAAATAAAACTTACATGGAATAAAACTAATATTTAAAATAAGCTAATTACAAGAGGGATGCTGTTGGCAACAACTTCAGATGATCTTTGGACTATTGAAATTAATTAATTCAGCCAGCAATTTTTCAATCCATCCTTGACTTGCTAGCTTACAATAGAACTAACAGTCCAGTTTGTTTTGCAGCTAGTAGAATGATTTAGGAACTGCATAAAATTGTGCAATTTTATGTACAAATATATTCAAGCTGTCAATGCTACCCACATGTTTTATAAACACTATGAACGATAAGATGAACAGACTTTAATCAACCAGGTTTGAAAAACAGCAGATCTTATTAGTGTGATTTTTTTTTCTGTGTTCAATAATTTCTTATAATTTTTAATAAATTTTTAAGAAGAATTACTGTGGACTGAAATTTATGTCAATTTAAAAATATGTCAAAATACATTTTTATTTAATTATGCTTTGACTAGAAAGAATTTGTGGATGAAAAATAAAATAAACCATATTGTACAAGACAAAATACAGTACCTGTAAGCATAGGCATGGGCCTCTGTGCTTTAAGAAGTAAAAAAGACTGTTAGGACAAAATAGGTTCTTTTGGACATTAATTTCTTCGGTAGACATGAGTCAGACATCAAAAATATCCCATTTTTATAAGTATGGATATATTAGAAAATGAATTTCCAGTTCAAGACACATATAAGTTCTCCAGCTTATTACCTGTGTGTGTCACAGTGATGCTTTCTATTAGAAATTTTTTGCATTATTAGTTCCACTCTGCAGAATGGGAAGAAAGATCAAAATATCAGACTCATAGTATAAAATCTGAGGGAGTCTGCAGTAGAAAACAAATTTGAATCCAAATTGCCATCATGGCATTTTAGTATAGTAACCACTATCTGTCCCTTCTAGAAGTTATTTCCTTACAATTTCAATAATTTCCTCTTGCCTGAATTACTACAGGCATTTGAAGTCTTCCAGCTTGTCTTTCCAAGATCAGATTTAGGAATGAAAGAGAAAGAAACACACGGGATGAAGGGCCTTCAGAGCCACTTTCACACAGGGTGTTAGCATATCTGATGCAGCTCTGCAATGGCTGCAGTTTGCTTCACCCTCACACTTAATGTTGGATCCAAATTTGTCCTAAAATGTTGTGTGCTGAAATTTCTCAGCTCCCAATGGCAGGAGCTTTTTCATGTGCATCTCTGTGTGTGATCTTGTAAGGAAAAAAGAAAGAGCTAAGAGCAAGAATGTGGAAAATTAACTTCTGGTAGAAGCAAAAGGAGAAGGAATACTGAATAAGGAGAGTTACCAGAATATATTTGCAATGTTCAGGAAGTAAAGCTTGAGTCCTTTTCAATCCGATCATCATAGAATGGCCTAGGTTGGAAGGGACCTTAAAGATCACGTAGTTCCAACCCCCTTGCCACGGGGGGTTTACCTAGACCCGACTGCTCAAAGAGTCATCCAACTTGATTTTGAATACTTCAAAGAGTGGGGCATCCACAGCTTCTCTGGAAAATCAGTTTCAGTGTCTCACCATCCTCACAATAAAGAATTTCTTCCTAATAGCTAATCTGAACCTACTCTCCTTAAGTTTGAAATTATTCCCCCATGTCCTTTCACTATTTGCACTTGTAAATTGTCTCTCTCTAGCTTTCTTGCAGGCATTCCTCAGGGACTGGAAGGCTGCAATTAGGTCACAACGAAGCTTTCTTTTCTCCAGGCTGAACACCCCCAATTCTTTCATCCTCTCTTCGTAGAAGAGGCGCTCCATCTCTCTAATCATCTTGATGGCCCTTATCTGGAATTGCTCCAACAGGTCCATGTCCTTCCTGTGCTGATGACCTTAGGGCTGGATGCAGCACTCAGGTGATGTCTCACCAAAGCAGAGGAGCAGAATCACTTCCCTTAATCTGCTGGTCATGTTTCTTTTGATCATATATCAATAAAACAGCATCTATGCATTCCTTTCAAGAGATATCTAACACATACTTAATGGGGTGCTTTTTATCAGTTGCAAAGCTGAAAGTCCAAATAAGGAGCTCTTCTGAAGATTTTCTATTTTTATCAGAAAAAGATCTGATGGTGTACATGAATGTTTACATCCTGTTTTCTACTTCTTGGCACTGTGGTCTTCCTTCTGCTGCTTCTGATAGAAAAATAAGTTCTTGTTCTTGTTCTTGTTGCAAATGCATGGAGCCAACATTAGGTTTGCATGCTGTATTAGTAAGGGCAAGGTTATGTATGTTTAAAGAGATACTGTCTATTAGTCTCAAGTGAATTACCGTGGAGATGCTGGATTTCTGCCCAGAGATAAAAAGCAGTTAAGCTACCTCTTCAGCTACACTGATTAATTATGTATTAGTCTTATTATTAATTGTGTGGGTTTGTTCATTTGGTAAAAATGGGAAGTTACAGACAATTCATTCATCTTGTAGTAAATAAATAAGTGAATATTTAATCCTAAATCTACTGGGTAAACTCTTATCTCTCAGATGACAGAAAATCTGTGATCAAACTGCAGCTATGGATTCTGGCCATCACCTGGCATGAATGTATTCCACCTAACAAACATTACAGAGTTTTCTGATTTGATTTCAAATAGAAATAATGCAGAAAGATCACTGATTATATTTTCAGAATTATTTATCAGTTCTTAAGGGAAATTTTTAATGTGCTTTTGAGGACATATTAGTTCTCTTAAACATCTGACCTGCCTAAGATAATGATCTGTTCGTTTCAGTGACATTTCAATTTGTTGGATTATGATTTAATTTGATGTCTTCTGCTTTTCTTATGATGACAATTAGTGAATTATTTTTGTTAACCTACTCTATGCTAATTCATAATTTGTGCTGGAGCTGCATTGTCAGCAAAGCTATAGCATATCCTCCTTGAGCTGATTATAAAGGGGTTGTCAAATTTCAGTGATCAGACAAGGTTATCCAGGTTGCTTTGCACTTCTGATACAAATAGTTTGAGAAGTATTTTAGGGCTTGACTCAGAATTTCCTTCAAGCTTTAAAATGAAAAGTAATCTTTGGGACCAGATCTCTGTCCTTGTATTCAGGATTGCTATTTAAGTCAGGGAGCTGTCTGCCTACAAATGGACAAGGACTTCAGAACCCGCTTACTTTGAAAGTGTAAATGTTTAGACATTTATAGTTATCCCTTTTGCCATAGAGCGGGTAACTTGGTAGCATACATTCTAGAATTGTGATAAAATAGAATGAACATAAGGAAGACAACATCCACTTGCTTCCATGTCTACAAAAGTGTCTAGCACCACCAGAATACTTACATTTATCTTCTTCATTAGTTCCTCACTTATTTTTTTTTCTCTTGCTTACTTGCACAACATATGGGAGAAGGTTGAATTTATTCTTGATTGCATAATCATTATAATTAGTCCCTCACCTCATCAACCAAGAGGTTGTACAAACAACCTCCAATTTGCTATCTACAAAATGGATGATCTCAGAATTTTTCTTTATTCAAATCCTACCATTATCATATTTCATTGCAAAGTTGTCAGCTGCTTGTTTTAAATCTGGAGCTGTTCCAAGTCCTGGCGTTCAGGAACAAGCAGTATTTGCTCTGAAAAGCTGTGCTGTATCATAGCACAGAGTATTATCAAGTCGTTCAGGGCACTAGGATCAATAGCTTGGTTAGTGCTGAATCCTGTCCCCATGGATAAACAGTCCTCCCCACACAACTGATTTGAAGGACCAAACATGTCTTAATGGGGTGGGAGTACATTTGTCTATCTGAAGCAGACATCCTGGTTCAGTTTCCTCTGCAAGGTATCTTCTTTGCAATCTTTGAAGTAATTCTGGAAAGCATCCAATCTTCAGTAAGCATAACATTTTGCTTTAAAACAATTTGATTTGCTACTGAACCAAAACCCAGATGTAAATACAGCCACAAGTTTCCAGATCATGTTACAAACCTTTTAGTGTTTATTATTAAAGTACTAAGCTTCTCAGCTACAAATTCTAGAATCAAAATGCCTTACCTCTGAAATACCATATGTATTCAAAATTTTTTTCAGTAACTTATACAGAAATAGACTTTATTTTAAACTGGGATAATATGGTATATTTTTTTAAAATCTACAAATTATTTTAATCTTTCTATTCGTCATCTCATTGTATCTGTGGTGATAGTTCATTTTTTAACAGCTGGATAGAAACACTAACTCCATGGGAAAAAGGTCTTTAAAAAAACCCATTAATTTTTTATCTAATTAAGAATAAATACTCAATATTCTGTCCACACCATACAATAAACAAACAACATATGTTCACAAGAAATAATGGTGTGAACTATTAGTCACAAAATAGCTCACACATGAAACACATTAATTTTTAAAGCTGAGATAGAGTCTAAAATAAGATAATTAGTAACACCACCTACAGCAGTGAAAGAAATTTCAGGAAAGTTCCAGATAAGTGGAGAAACTGAGCAAGAGGAAGCCTTACAAAGAATTTAGAAGAGATCATCACGATGTAAAAGCTACAACAAAAAGTGCAATTGCTGCCTTTTCTCACTAGAGGGGAGTAAGTTTTAATACTCCTGGCAAGATAGTCTGCAAGCGCACTGGTTGGAGAAAAGGTATCAAATGTTTATCCACACCTGAGTATATGTTTTCCCAGGTTTTCAGGACTACTTATGCACGAAATAATACTCCACACAGAAATCAAAAGTGCCACCGAGTTTAATTGGAGGCCTGTCACTAGTGGTGTTCTCCAAGGTTAAATACTGGACCCAAGCCTTAATGACTTGGAGGAAGGGGCAGATGTCTCCTCAGTGAATTCACTGGTGACACAAAGCTGGGAGGAGTGACCAATCCCCCAAGGTGCTGTGCAGCCGTTCAGAAGGACCTTGACAGGTTGGAGACAAGACGAGAGGAACTGTCTGAAATTCAGCAATGGAAAATCCAGGGTCCTGCACCTGGGGAGGAATAACTCCAGGCTCTACTACAAGCTGGAGACTGACCTGCTGGAAAGCAGATCTATGGAGAAGGACCTTGGGATCCTCATGGACAACAAGCTGCCCATGACCCAGCAGTGGCCAAGAAGGCCAATGGTGTCCTGGGGTACTTTAGGAAGACCATTGCTAGCAAATTAAAGGAGGTGATGCTGCCCCTCTTCTTAGCCCTAGTGAGGCCACATCTGAAGTGTCCAGCTCTGGAGCTCCTGAAGGAGGTCAGGTGGAGGGTAACAAAGGGGCTGAATCATCTCTGTTACAAGGAAAAGCTGAGAGAGTAGGCCAATTGAGCCTTGAGAAGAGATGACTGAGAGGGATCCCATCAACATCTATAAGTATCTGAAGGGAGGGTGTCAAGAGGATGGAGCCAGGCAACAGTGCAGGTTCCAAGCAATAGGACAAGAGGCAAAGGCAGAAACTAATGCAAGAGATGTTACAGCCCAACATGAGGAGGAGCTTCTCTACTTGGCGGGTGACCAAGTACTGGAACAAATTTACCAAAGAGGTTGTGGAGTCTCCCTCAATGGAAATATTCAAGAACTATCTAGACACAATTCTATGCAAAGTGCTCTAAGATGACCCTGCTTAAGAAGTGATGTTGGACCAGATGATGCACTGTGGACCCTTCCCATTTTGTGATTCTGCAATAACTACTCTTTTATTAGTTATTTCATTAGAGAGTGAAGTTGAGCAAAAAGCAAAAGAGACCATTTTTAGTTGAGCACTGAAGTACACTATAATTTGCACCAAGATTAAATGAGGCCTTATGCAATAGCAGCCTCCTTTCCATTATAGACTCTATTTCCTTATGATATAGAAGTACCATGATGCACAAGGTCACTGCTAGCCATGATTTTCTCATGGGGGAATAGAAGAACCTGTGATTGTACTTCCATTAAAAGCATTTGGCTACAAATAACACTAAGAACTACAAGTTAAAAAGAAAGTGTTTTTTATGCAGTAAGTCACTCATGTTGAAATTTTCTGCATATTCCCACTAGCATTCTGCTGGGAAGAGAGAAAATAAAGGAATCCTTGCAAATAATTAAATATCATTAATTAATTATAGGGAAGGCATGGTAATGTAGCTCCAGAGTGCAAGTGCATTGCATAGCTTGCTAATTTTGCTCCACTCTTTTTGTTGTTTTTTTTTTTGTTTAGTTTTGAGGTTTTAGTTTGGGCTTTGGTGGTGGGAAGGGGTGGGATTGTTTGTTTGGCTGGTTTAATTCCTTGTTTTAGTTATGGATTATTTTTGGTTTTAATTTTTACACTTTGTGCTCAAGCCTTGATTGTCTTTTAGTTTTAATTGAATTAGCGTATTATGATTAAATGCCTCAAGAAATCTGGACCTACTGGTTTCTTTGGAGAAAAAGTCCCAATATTTAGGTGTAGAGGAGAGTGGTATTTACTAGCATTAATCACTTTTTGTCCCTTCCTATAAGCAGCCTGAAAGGGCAATTCCTAGAATTCTCATAGCATGACAGATATATTGTTATCACTATACTCACACTGTTCTTACCAAGATTTTCATTGAATTTCATATCTTATCTCCAGGAAGATGGAAGAACAACAGTATTTTTTTCTGTCAACACAAATATGTATAAGTAATGGTTCTGAAGATTCATATGCTTAACCATTGGATTCCCAGAGTAATACAAAAGCAAGCCTTTGTGTCTGAATCTGAGGAATAAATTTCTTCTTTATAACCTCTGCAACCTAATCCACCTTTCTGGGAAAACCATTACATAATATCTTTACTTGAAAAATGTGAGGAAAGAAAATAACTGGTGGCATGGCATAGCACAAAGTAATTCAGGTTTCTGTTAATAGCCTCTATATATCAGCTCAAAAATGTGCAGATTGCACTGAAGTTCATGTCAGAGGAATCCTTCTTGAAGTAGTATTCATAATGAGCAGCTGGAGGATGAAGAATGACAAATATGCGAATTTTGGATTGCTGTGTTTGTTGCTACAAGAAATTGGTTGATTTGGCAATCAGATAACAGAAGAATACACAGAAGAAAGTCTGAAGCCAAATCATAGTCAGAAGTAGTTATGAGGCAAACTGCATTTCCTTTTGCTGTCTTCAGAGTGAGCAAATCTAAATGTAGTGGCTTCACTGACCTTGTCACTGGCTGGATTTAGTGCCTTCTGAAGGTCAAAATAGTTCTAATGCAGCAGCTTAGTTGTAATGATACTAGAATGGTAAAACGTAAGCTATGATCAAACAGACAAGGCACTCTTTTTGAGTCCATTTTTCCTCCCAATCGTAACAGAAGCAGGAATAGTATGGTACCAATGTAAAGAGGATTTTCCAGTCAAGCATGTAAAGCAAAACAAAAAAGTGCAGCTTTTCAGAGGGTAAGAACTCAATTTCTGTATCTTTAGATTTAACCACAAATTTCAAAATTATCAAGTTTTTTCTTAGTTTTAAATTTAATATCATAAACTCTGTTTACAGAAACTTCAATGAGATGATTAATATACATCCAAGTAAGCAGTGATCCAGAACAGAAGGCACTGGTCAAGATAAAAGTAACATCAATGTTGTCACAAATCTTCAAGAAATTTTTGGATGAGAATAAATTTCTTGTCAATTTCAGATGAGACAGAAACTTTCAAATGAACACAGGATCCCAGAGAGATTATAGCCTCTTGCAATCATTAAAGTGCAAGAATCAAGATAAATTGCAGATTAAATTTTAAAGTATGGGTTAATTCCTAAAAGACTGTAATTTTCATTGTCAGTTCATTTCTCAAAATTTTGTCTACTTTGTAAATATGGTTCTCCTCAAAGTTTTCAAATGTCCTTTCTCATGTTCATGTACTTACAGGGCACAAACTGAAGTTCAAAAAGGCTCTGATTAAATGTTGTTTTTTTTAAGGAAAAGCAGAAGATATTAACATGAATTTTGCATTTGTTTTTCCACAAATCCCCAACATATACATAATGTCTTCAGTTTTCAAAACTGGTCAGATCTCTAGAGATACTATTGATGTTTATAAACCTGTGAAAAATACAATATGTACATTCTGTATCTTTCAGTGCCTAAGTGAAAAACTTGCTCAATTACTTCCACGCTATTTTTAATGGGGATGCCCTTCCTGTGTTTGTATTAATCCTCCCAATGCTACATGAACAAAAATAGGAAAAAAAAATTCCTAATGCAGCAGCATATCTTGCGGTAACTCATGAATTTCAAAGCACCACATGCTTACAGATCTGGCTAATTAGGCACTCAGACAATGCTAAAGCAAATCTCAGTGTGCAAGGAAACAAACATGTGAAGTGAAACATATTTGCCTCTATTTGTCTTGTTTTGCTCTTCTCCTTTTTCTACCCCTCTGACAAGCTGCTCTTTTTCATTTTGTTTTTCATGCTTGACTGGAAGTGCCTACTTCACGTTGCTACTGTAATAGCCACACTTCTGTTATTATTGACAAAACATAAGCTCTTTTTACTGCCTTGTCTGTTTGGTTGTAGCTTAGCTTCTACCAGTCTAGTATCACTTCAGTTAAGTTGTTATGTTAGAACTGTCTGCACCTTCAGAAGCTGCTATATCCAGGGTATTAGCCAAAGTACTATGTATTTGGATTTGAAACTTTTGCAACTTCTATCTGTTTTTTAGCAGTAACAATATTTCAACTCCATAAAAAAAAAGTAAGGGTTTATTTTGGTTTCTGAGTGTTCCCAGACTCCTCATGTCTAGTCAGTTTTTCAGAGTTCTTGTATCATTCTTCTGTATCACTGCTACTTCAATAGTCAAGAAATTATAGTTGAGAATTTCCTTTTATAGAATCATTCACAACTTCAAGAATTCCCCAATTCATTATAAGGGACACAGCAAGGAAAAAAATCCCTTTAAATTTACATTTCCTGCTGTCAACAGTACAGTTCTGAATTAATTTGATAATCCATATCCTTTTCCCATACAAGCAGCTTCTTCTGTACTGCCATACAGTTAGAGAAAACTTTGGTGCCTGACGCAAGTTTTGGCCCGTGACAAGAGAACATACTTGTCATCATTTGTAAAATAAATTTCTGGAAAAAGTTAAAATCATGGTATATTATCTTTCTTCCAGAGAGTTTTATGATCCAGTTGCACTCATAGTTTAAGATACAGTTTTAGATAATTAAAGGGCATCAATCTGGTTGTATCTAGATGGCAATCAATCAGCCAGGGCTGATTTTCAGGTCAGCTGCTGGGTTTGGCTTTCTTTGTGCATACATTCTTCTCCCCCTGCCTTGTTGTCTTCTCCCTAGACCTGAGATAATTGCACAAGAGTATCACCTTCATCCTAGCTCAAGTTGCCTTAGGCAGCTTAACTCACAGTCCAAAGTTCCTCTCAGGAGGCACATTCAGGGAGAGGTGGCCTTTGGTGGTCACAGATTCTTTATACAGTTTTACTATAACAGGCAAAAGTCCTTTCTAACAATATTTAAGCCACTAACCATAACATTTCAGTCTCTTACAGTGAGTGATCTCCCTGTCTATCTCAACCCATGAGCTTCTCTATCATATTTTTTCTCCCATTCTTCTGAGAAGATGGATAGGGCACCTTGGTGGGCACCTGGCAAACAGCAAAGGTCAATCCACCACAGTGCCAAACAAAGTTAACTGGAAACTGATAATTTTACCATATAGAATAACTTTTCTACTTTCTTCTCTTTAAAAACTTTTCTTTTCCCTTGGATTTTAGAGGAAATCCAAGTTTTTTTATTATTTTCATTGAATGTCTAAAAATTGGTATTACTTATTTTTATACTTTTGCTAATTAAAATTCTGGACACCTGTTTGTTCTTTTTATTTCCAATTTGCACATTACCTGCATTGGTTTAACTTGTGCTAACTATCAAATATCCTTCCATAAAATTCTGTTATTCAAGCAAACAAAAATGTGACATCTATAATTTCTGAAATGCAATTTGTGATTAGATTTAAATTTTTTAAAGTAAATTAGGTTGAGATACAGGTGATTCTTAAAGTATATGTAAATATTTTCATTTGATTATAAAAAGTAATTATGTTGACAAGCAATACGTTTGAAAGTGAAAGTGAGGTTATGAAAAATTAATGTAATCATTGAACTGCTTGATAACTTGAAAATGTGATAATAAAATAAATCAAGGACATGTCATTTTGCAGAGCAGAAAAAGCAAAGTTTGGGCAAAAGTAAATGTTGTAAGAAATTCAAATGCTGTTATGGAAAAGAAAATGCTGACATAATCAAATATAAACTTTAGACATTTATTTCTGGCAGACATATAAATTTCCCATACTTATGGGCCTGGAACATTTTACCAAAATAAAATTGCTTCAAGGTGATTAACTGGAAATATCCATTCGCTTAAAACGGTCTATTAATGCTTCCTAAATACATGTTCTGTCATGAACCTGAGCTTTCTTAAGTGATCTTATCAATCAAATTTTTTACTCATTGCTACATGCCATGTTTCCAGACCTTAACTTCAAAAACACTCATAGAAACCTAGAGTAGAACCAATGTCAAGCTCCTGCATAAAGTCCATACATGTCCACAAGGAAGAGTTAAGAAAGGTTCAGCACATGGTGGTAGGATTGTTCTCTAAAAAATGTATTTTTAGTGGACACTAAATGGAAGCACTACCTGTCTGTCTAAGCAAACCCAGAGTGCTAAATAAGAATTAGCCTGCTCGTGTCTTATATACCTTCTGAAGCAGTTCCTTTTCCAGTAGCCTTATGAAACAAAACTAGAAAAGGTACATCTATATAGCTATATTTAGGAAGGCAATCAGGAGCTTTAAGAATCAACTCTTCAGTTCTGAAGCCTAGAATAAGTATATTGTTTCTGTTTAACGAAGAGTTCCACATTTGCTTGCAAGCAAACACGCCAGCACTGAGGAAGGGTGGGGCAGACAGGAAGCAGTCCAAGGGCTAAGGACAGTCTGCAAAGTCATCTTCCTTGCCTCCTGGCATTGCAAAACTGAGGAGACATGGAAGGTAAAGGAGGAAGTAAATAACCTATGCCATTTTTTGTAAGACTTGCTGGATCAGACAGTGTGGTATAAGCAATATGAGACAGCTTGTTCCTCAAATATGTAGCCAAGCTTCCCAAATGCATACGTGTTTGCCTTTTTTTCTTACATAAAATTAAATATCATAATAGAAAACAAATTTTGTTCATAATAGAAAAAGAATGCTTTTTCTGGTAGAGGGCCAAAATTTTTCATGAAGGTTATGACTTGGAAACAGCATAGAACATTTAACATCAAGCAGATAGAAATGCTTAATCTTCATTAACACTGGAACAGTGTAGAGTCATGCTATCAGAGCTCAGGCCACAGTCCCAGTGTTACTAGAAAGAAAATTAAATATTCTTTTCCTTGTAAATTGAAAGCATCTGTATCATATGGCATGCATTTAAAATATGTATGTGGTTATGCACATTGAAGACAGCTCCAAATCTTGAAGTATTACTGATTTTCTAATATTGTACATCTTAGTGTGTGTACTATTTGATTGACTATAGCCAGTCAGTGATTGATCAGGTTGTATCCTACAGGCAAAACAATATTTAGTGTTATCTGTAGCTGAACTGTGCTGATCAGCATTTTATTACAGACACTTTTTTTGGCAGAACAATTTTTAATATGACAGGAAAATGAAAAGAAAAAAACAGTAACGAGGGTAGAGTGGAGCTTGTTAGACATGGATGACAGAGAAGTAACTAAATCATTTGAAGAAAATTTGATTAGATTATAGAAACAGCAAAGTTTGATCTTTCAAAGGGTAAATGACAAAGGTAGTATACTTCAGTCCATGCGTTGAATTAAGGACAAATCTTTGGAAAGATGAATATAGAAAAAGGTGGAATATAAGATAAGAAACAGAGAATAAGTAAATACTACAATAGTTACAAATGTTAGGGAATAGCATTTCTAAGAAGAGTTTATTGGCTTCATTTTAGATGTGACTGAATGTTAGTCTGAAATGACTGAAATCTAAGGAAAATGTAGTCGGTACAAATGAATGAGATGAGGGGAAAATAAAACAGGAATATTAAAAGGTTCATTTAACTAATGCAAATAAATCAGATTAAATAAAAAGTAGTAGAGATAAATCAGAATCTGGTACATTATACAAAGGTATAGTAGCAACCACTGTAATTATGAGCTTATTAATTAGCCAACTCAACAATTCTTGTAGAATTACAGAACCGCAGAATCAACTAGGTTGGAAAAGACCTTTGAGATCATCAAGTCCGACCTATGACCAAACGCCACCATGTCAGCTAGACCACGGCACTGAGTGCCACATCCAGTCTTTCCTTAAACACCTTCATGGGTCATGATTTCACCACCTCCTTGGGCAGCCCATTCCAATGCCCAGTATTCTTTCTGTGAAGAACTTCTTCCTAATGTCCAAATTAAACCTCTCCTGGAGCAGCTTAAGACTGTGTCCTCTGGTCCTATTGCTGTTTTCCTGGGAGAAGAGACCAATACCTCCTTTCAGGGAGTTGTAGAGAGTAATATAGTCACCCCCAAGTCTCCTCTTCTCCAGGCTAAATAACCTCCATCGCCCACAGCTGCTCCAGATTAGGATTTGTGCTCCAGATCAGGACTTGTGCTCCAGATCATTCATTAGTCTTGGTGCCCTTCTCTGGACACACTCCAGCACCTCAACATCCTTCCTAAATTGAGAGGCCCAGAACTGGACACAGCACTCAAGGCACAGCCTCACCAGCGCTGAGTTCAGGAGAAGAATCACTTCCCTCGTCCTTCTGGCCACACTATTCCTGATGCAGGCCAGGACGCCATTGGCCTTCTTGGCCACCTGGGCAAACCCTGGCTCATGTTCAGTCTGTCATCAGTCAGCATCATCATCAGGAGGTTTTCTTTGTCTGTCCTTTTGCTGCCAATATATAAAAACAATTTTTATTATCCTTCATGGAAGAGGCCAGTTTTCACCGCTCTAACTTTCTTTCTGCATGACCTAAGAGCATCCTTAAATACTTCCTGAGTTGCCTACCCCTCTTTCCAAAGGTTATACACCCTCTTTTTTTTCCAGTGAATTCCTGCAAATGCCCTCTGCCCAGCCAGGCCGTTGTTTTCCCCACCAGCTTATCTTTTGTCACATGAGGTGATCTATGATGTGATCTTCTTGTACCTATATGGACTTAAAATTTAAAAATTTCCTGTTCTGCCACAAGACACAGGAATATTACTTTTCTACTACTTATCCATCATTTCTACTACTTGTTTTTCAGAGTCAAGGTTGTTGGTTTTGTGCAGCATTTTGAGGAAAAAAAAAAACGGAGGACTTAAAAATATAGTATTGAAATACTATATCAAAAGTATAATCATCCTGGAACTAGAACTGGGAGCTGGAACTGACCAAATTAAACTCATTCTTGGATATCATAGTTCTTTCATATTTCCCCTTTTCTGGGATATGATTGAATGTCCTCTCCACTACCTCCTTGGGATCTTAGACTACATTTGATTCAGATTTTTAATTAAGCAGTGTCTGTGGTAGCCCTATTATGAATTCATTAGCATGTCAATAATAATATTAAGCAGCTTCCCCTCCTGAGAGTTCAAAACACTTAGTTAAGAGGGTAATAATCACTAGTATTATTTTAAATGTGGGTTAAATACAGCATAAAACATTGAACTGACACGCTGAATGTCAGAGTCAGCAACGGAGATACTGATAAATTCTGGGTACACTAAACCTCAATTAAATCAGAAACACTGGTTCAGATTTCCTCCCAGGGCACACTATGCCATTTTATTATAGGGTTTCACTCTTTTTAGAAGTTTGCCTTTGAAAATGAAAATGACTTGTCACTGGACTAATTAGAGAGGAAATTAATAGCTGAATACAAACATTAGAGATAAATATTTCTGTATTGAAGGCTGCTGATTTCTTTGCACATTTTTGTGTTGAATATAAAAATAATGATATAGGAAAATATAGCAGTGCCACTGAATAAAAGTTGGCTTGTAGCTATAGAGAATGATTCCTTCTATTTAAGGAATCTAAATTCTGTTTTTGAGTCTGCCACAAATGTCCTGTGTGATCTAGAACTACCTTTCAGCCTCATTGAGATGCAATTGTTCTGTAAGTAAAAATTTCTAAGTGTCTCAGAGACAGAAGCAAAATTGCAAAAAATCTTTTGGATCAATGGTTAGAAGACTCTATGATATTTTTAGCAGAAACAGTACTTGTTTTGCTTAAACAAAAATGTTATGTCAATGCTACCCTATCTGTCTCCGTATCTTTTGCATTGTTTAGAGAACTTGCACCTGCCTTTATTTTTCTTGGTCTAGTTAATACAAACAGACATTATTAATATAGTTCTGTCAAGCATTATTTGGAAATATTTTTATTATGTGATTAACAAATTTTAAACTGTACATATGCATTAGAATTTATAATAGATTTGTACAATAACTTGAGTGTTGCTAATGTACCATGAATATCTGAATATTGTTAATGTAATGAGAGCAAAGGTCTCAGTGTCTTTATCAACTGTAATTAAGTCAGTTGTCTTTTTTATAGAAGTATTAATTTTTCTTCATATCAGCTAAAAAAATATAGTGAATCTTTTTAATGCAAACAACTATGCCTGTAATTATTGACCTACTGTGTTGTTTGTCTTACAAATAAAGATAGAGGCACAATCCGTAACTCAACCAAATATAGCATGATACCAAAAGTTACATCACAAAAAAATAAAAGAGTGATTGAGCAAAGAAAAAGAACAACACAACCATGCAGAATTACAATAATGAAGAAAAATTATTTAGTAAGATAAAGGATAACCTTATTAGGCAGTCTCTAATCCCTAAATATATGCAAAGCATTTTCCCCATTAAAAGATGATCTGAAGATTTTTCACTATATAGCTCCTTTCTCTACAGGAAGTTGACCACTGGCATAATTTGGTCCAGCAGTTTTTATTCTGAATGTAAAATGATGAAGTTTTATTATTTCTTTGACAGGTGAGTATATATACTAACAACTATATGAATTCAGATTTTTTCCAAGCTACACGTTTATGGTAAAATGGATTTTTAGGAGTCTTTTGACTGAAAGCAAGGAAGGACTTAAAAAACTGCTTGAAGAAATATTATGCATTCAAAGAAAAATATTGGTAGAGAACAGCTTAGTTTAGGCAATCTTGCCCTTATGTATTTACTGGTATTGAGAATATTGAAACAAAAAAAAAGTATGTGATGTTGAAATTTTGCATCTCTAAACCATATTTCTGACAAGCGGGCAAATTAGTTTAGAATTAATTAAGACAAATAAAAAGCAACACTCCAAAAACTGTTTTTTTTTCATTTTTATAGACAAGGTTGGAAGTTTAGAGTAACTGTTTCTTCTCAGGTATCGAGAAAAAGCCAAGAAAATATTTAAGGTTACTGAAGCTTTATAAAGGAGTACAAGCAAGTCCATCATAAATGATATTAAAAGATTCAAAAGATTACTTAGCTTAGCTTACTTGGTTGACCTATTTTTGTAAAAATTCATGGAAAAAAAATACAAGCCTGATAATTTGTTTGTATGCAGTCAATATAACAACAAGCAATACAATTTTTAATAACTGAATAAACCTTATTAATTTGCCTAACATTAATATAACACCAGATAGGGTATTTCCAACCTGAAACATCAAGAATACAACCAAATTACAAATATATTTGAATCTTTAAATTTGTGGTAGCTGCTGAAAGAGATATTGAAATCTGATCTACATTAGGAGACAACGAAAAGGCGAGAGAACTAGTTCCTTGTCAGATAAGTTTGTATCATGTGAATTGTAACTTTGCTTTAATCATTGAACTGAAGTATTGCTGTCTAAAATTTCTTCATAATTTTTACAGTACTCAGATGAAAATTAGATTCTTCATGATTATATAGCATTTTACATATTGGCAGTGAGAACAGGAAGCTTCGAGTCAAAAGCTCTCTTGTATTTCAGCTGAGGGCTTTGGGATATAAATATAAATCTCCAAATACTAGTGGTGGATGATTCGTTAGGGAGTAAAAATTGCTGCATTCAATCCATCATGAATAGAAACACAGCTCATAATCCTAATGGGACAGTGCCAGTCAGGGACCTTTAGATTTTCTCCCACTTGCCTCTGACAAACATCTAGGAGAAGCCCAAAGCAACCTGATGGATGCAAAGGCATGTTTTTAATACAAAGAATGAGTCAGTACTTGGTATTTTTTTTTGTTTGTTTTGTTTTGTTTTGTTTTGGGGGGGTGTGTTGTATTTTTTTCTACATCTTTTAGAACACTTTTTGTCAATTTGACAAGTGACTTTAGAAGGAATCAATAAGTAATGTGGGGATTGAATTATCTCTTTTCCTTGATTCAAATCTTCTGGCCTATCTCTAGTTTAAATAAACATTTTTCATAAACTTCCTAACTTTTTCAAAGAACCTAAAGACGATACTCACTCACAGAGCAGTGAATGGTTTCATGCAATTGTCCCCCAAACCTTTCTTTAGGAAGCTCTAACCTTTCCAAACCCTATAAGATTTTCACATGCCCAGAATATTTTCCTCAGTGTCAGTTTTCCCCATCAGCAGCTCTGTATTCTGTTTATGAGAACACTGAATTCTTTTTACCTTGACAGGATATGCAA
>VXBI01007920.1:152788-206105 GCA_013397375.1 Toxostoma redivivum | reverse complement strand
GACCTCACCCCCAGCAATTATGCAAAAAAAAAAAAAAAAAAAAAAAAAAAAAAGCAAAAAAAACCAAAAAAACCCCAATACACATTCTTTCTAGGTGTAACCATTGCAGGAATTTCCAAGGAAAAAAATTTCCTTTGATTAAAGACAGTAGGCACAAGAAAATTGGAAGAAAATATAGAAGAAGAAAATATAGAATGTAGAAGAAAATCATAAAATGTGGGGTTTTTGTTAAACATTTTGCTTTAAAGTGTTCCTCATTGTACAAATATTCCTATTCTCTTGATCCTTTATTTTCTAAAAACAATTATTGTCTTTGAAATTAGTATTTTTCAAGATTGAAGTAGATTTTAGTGGTTGCAACTATGACTGGAAGCAAACTGTTACACTTCAAAAAATCACTTAATAAGAAGTGATTTTATATAATAATGATAATAATAATTCATCACTGTCTCACATTGTGCAAAATAAACTAGTTACAGTAGAGCATACAGCAAGCTTGATAGGTTAAAAAGAGATCCATCAGATAGTTTGTGGTTGTTATAAGCTATTTCATTTAGAGATAGGAGTAAAATAAAATTTTAAAGTCCTGTCTAAACACTAAAATTAAATTTTCACAGAACAGAACAGCATATAAATTCAATCCTGCCCAGAAAACATTATTAGTTCAAGGAAAAAAAAAAAAAAAGCCAACAGTCTGATTACTATTTCATAAATAGAAGGAAAATATCTTGTCTCAACATAAACCTTTAGAAAAAAACCACAAGCAACTGCTAAACTTAGTGTCTGAATTTCGTAATCAACCAAAAAGAGCTTTTTAAATCCCTCAATTTATAGGGGAACAATTGCTCAGGATTACAGGAAGAGATTATTTCTCCTCAGTTCAAGTGAATTAGGTTTGGGAGATGATCAATCTGCAGACAGTGAAGAAACATAATCATAATATGAAGTAAACTTTATAATTTGGAGGCAGTCAGTGAGACTATATGGACTTGGGGACAGCTTGACATGACATGCTTTACCTATCCTCAGGGAGGTTTATTAGTGATTCTCTCAATCTCTTTAGCTACAAAGCATGAGACCTCTACTTTAGATGCATGAGGTATTACGTAAATAACTCCTGTCTGTCCTTAACATTTCCTAACCTGCCAAATACCAGGGATCACTGATCACACTGGAAATTTGCCATGAAGTGGAACAAGGTGTTTAAAACATGCAATTTCTTTTCATTACCCTGACCTCCACAAATGGCCTCATATCTTCATTAGCAGCTCAGACAAGGTAGAAAACTAGTTTTGTTTTGGAGGATAAAATAAACTATCATCTTACACCCTCTCAGCATCAACAGAATATTCAGTCTCTTGCTTCATGATTTGATATGCCAAAATGGGCTTAGACCCCAACATATAAGGCCCAGTGGCATCATTAACCCAATTCAGAGTATAGAGTGGTACCTGAATGTCCTTATGTTTTTGGCTGTGTTTTTTTTTTTTTTATAATAAAGTTAAATGCACCTGAAATCTTTTTCAAAGTTAACTCTTAACCCTTGCTAGTAATAATTATTTTCAACCACTCTTTTCTAATGAAAGCAGTAGTCCCATAACAGACAAAATTCCAGCTGTGCTAATTAACTGTGGAATGGATTTAAGGAGAGGATTAAGACCTTCCTCCTCTTTGTCCAGGTGTTTTGGAATATGGAAGATATGCTTTTGACCACTTTTGCAGAAGACTGATTGGGTCTTGGATCTTCCAGTTCCTAAGTGTATTCTGCAGACATTATGCTGTTGTATAAAAAACCAGAATTTGATTTTTAATAAAAAACCCACAGAGAATAAGAGTTTGGGACAAATTAAGGGAAAAAATCAGTCTGAACTCCCTAAATACTATGATTTACATGCATATTTATATATACTAANTTATTTTTATTTTTTCACCATTCATCTCATTAAAAAATTGACCTATTAGCCAATATTCTGAAAAGGCTGGTGATACCCCATAATTACCCTAACTTATGCATACTTTTTAATGACAAAAGGTAAGTATCTTCCTTTCAAAACTAGACACTGCGTGTCATGATTAAATAAGAATTGTATAAGATTGTATTAGCAATTTTTTATTTTAAAAAAAGAGTGTTTTCTAAATATTCTCACTTTCTGTAACCAAAATAGAAAGAGAACTCCAAAAAAATAGAATGAAACAAACATTCTCTCGCCTCCTTCAAAATGCACCAACGGAGCTATGATGTGTGAAATGTGTGCTCCAGCACGAACATGGTAATAGTGGTTCTCACATGTAATCATGGTTCTCACTTTTGTTTTGTAAACACTGTAAAAGAACCACAAGGAAATGATACTCCCAGATTAGAAGTGTATTTTTCCATAATAATAATTATTGGTTGAGGAATTATTTAAAAGATATGAAATACAGTTCTAAAAACATCAGGTAATAAAAATTAGATTTTTGCCTGGTGAAAATCACTATAGTTCCACTAGAGACAAAGGAACCTATTTATATTAGCTTCAGATTTCGTTATTGTTATCAAATTCAGTGATGACAGAGCTGTAAGGCAAACAGTGAAATAGATGAGAGAAAGGGAGAAGTAAGGAATGAAAAGGCATGCAGAATACATATTCATGCTGGTAAGGCAGATCATCTGTCTCTCCAGAAATCATAATGAGCACAGAGAGACCACATGTCCATTGGAAACACCTAACATACCTACTGAGAACACACTCAGTCTCATTATAGTCCTTCCTGAGACTTGTCTGCCTCTCTCATTCCTTGTCAGATAATGGAACAATTATCTAAGCATACAACGGTGCAGGATCTCAGTCTCTCTTTGAGCCCTGTCAGCTGATGCGGTTCAGACCACAGCAATTAAAGCAATCACAAATTAAAAATTAGGTTGGAGGTAAGCTTTAATTCTCTGAGTTTCTGCTTTATCATGCCTGGAATTTTTATGCAAATTATTCTTCTGAAAAAGCAATATCTGCTAATCCATAGAAAAATGAATGCAGCACTCTTCCTGTTGAAAAAGAAAAAATTAATATCCCCATGCCTTGTAAGAGATTACTTAAAATGTTGCAAATACTGATATGAAAGAACCCTGTTCAAAAGCCATTAATATGCTTTAGAGTGTGTGTTTCTTTCTGTTTACTGCAATGAGATGCTAGGGTAGGACTTAACACACTAAGGGAAATTTGGGCATGCCTACCAATGTCAAGGGCAAGTAATCATGTCAGCTCTGCTCACAGCTGGAGCTGGCAGATGAGGCTTATTAGTACATCCCAGCTGTACATTAATGTTCCTGAATGCAGCTCAGAATGGAATCCATTTTATGACTACTGATATAAAGCAGATATGCTACTCTCTATGCCTGAGCATATCATGTTTTCCAGTGATCATTCCATGCGCCTTTGAGTCCCACATAACCCATTTAAAATGCTCCTACCTTAATTTAACACTCCAAGTAGCATCTTTAGTACTACCAATTGGTTTAGATTGGGAATCCACAGTTGTTGATTGTCACACATTGTTATTTCCATGGAGAATATACTTTAATCTTCAAATATTTTTCATGAAGATTCATAAGTTCATATGTTATATGAAACTAAAATATACAATTAAATCTTGTTCTAAAAATTAAATTAAAGCTTTTTGTATTCGTGTTAGTTACTAAGTGGAGATGTCGTACCTGCTATTATATATTGCTGGGGAGCGAATCTTTCTCCTGTGAGTTCAATGCAGCTAAGAACTTCCCATTCTTGTGTATAAGTGTCACCATTTCAGAATCACTAAGCTTTATGTAGTACAAATCAGGCTTATACTTGTTCCTGTGTTCTGGGGAACACATAAACTGCCAAAACATTGTGCAACTGAACAAGACCATTTGCTCTCCATAGTTGCTTTGCGAACAAAAGAACTGGTTCAGCTAACAAAATCCTACTGGTGGTTCTTCTCTTGGTGGAACTCACAGCAGGTTGACACAAAATCAGCCTGTAGCAATACTTCGTAAGAATCTATGATTATAGCTATTCCCATAATGGAAACAGTACACTCATGGGTGTAAAATTAAGAATGTCATACAAACCTTCAGGACAAGATCAGAGACTGCAACACTCCTAAAAATCCAGGGTGTACTTGTGTTTACTGTCTTCTTCTCAGCCTCTCACTGATATTATAAAGAACCTTCAGCAATATCACTTCTTATTTAAAATTACCTCGCTATACCTCTATCCCTAGCAGCCCCATACATTCAAACCTGATGCAGAGAGAAATTATTAAAAGTAAAAATCATAAAGCAGAACTAAATAAAACTCTGCAACTAAATTTTTAAATTAAGTTTTGAAGACTTTTATTTCTGTTCACTTACCAATTCTTAAGCGCAAACTTTTCTGTTTCCTCCAACTGTGTGGGTGGACCAGCATTTAAAAAAAATGCTATTTAAATGTTTAGGCCACTATGTCAACAGTTTAAAATCAAACCACCCTGCTCTTTTGAAGCTGCTGTCAAGGACTTGAGTGCATCAACAGGCTTTGTGGCCTGTCTCACCTGACTCTACACTATAGGTGTCTCACTAGCTCTCAGATGTGTTGAAATTCAGATTTTGCATCATGCTTGGATCAGACTGATGTGAGCTTTACTATGTTGGAACTCCAGTTCTTGCCCTTGATCCTTGCCTGATCCATAAAAGCCAGTCCAGCCCACAGCTTTGTGTCTAGCCAGGTGCCTTCTTGATTCTTATCTTCTGACTTTATTCCATCACTTGACCTTGGATCTGCCACATGGCTGAAAACATTTCTGGTCACTCTGGACCGTGGCTGACCCTGGATATCATCACTGGACCTGCTCTTCCTCGCTTTGTGTGCTGTTGAAAGGGTGCCATGTTTTGCCTTGTCAGCTTTGCTCGTGGTTTGCCTTCTCTTTCTCATTTTTGCTGCAACTTGGCAGCCAATATATGGACAAAAAATTTAAATATGAGGTTGTTTTAGCTACCCATCAGAAAAAAATAAAGCATTACTTTAGGTTCCTTCTGAAAATAAAACAAAAAAACCTGAAAAACTCATTCAAATAACATAATGGATTCAGAACCGGTGATCTGCAAAAGATAAATTGTGTTATTTTTGTTCCAGTCAAAAGTGATGGATGGCAATTCACCTTTTGACTGACTGACCATCACTTGTGTAATCAATAGAACACATGAATAATGATGATTTGAGCCCTTCAACTGAAACACACAGAAAAACAGCAAAGTGCCTTTGTATTTCTTAGGAACGTATCTCATAATAATGATTTGAATGTTCGTAAAACGCTAGGTTATCCAATAAATTATGCAGATATGTGTCACACCATCAAAACTAGTAGCCATTGTCCATGCCCACAGTCTTATTTTACAGACACAGATAACAAATGGCTGTTAAGAAATACAATTGTTACCAGGAAAAAAAAAAAAAAACAAAGAAATTAATATCACCAAAAATTTTATTTTTCTGGTAATTCTTATTCCTAGTATACTTTTGTCTATGCCAGTAGCACTCACACATTACTCACACAAACACAAAAAGAAATGGAAATATTTTATGTGTCTCATCATTTCAACCTATAACTACTTAGAATTCTTCGATTTCTGAGTTCTGTAGTGGAGAGGTTCCTAATAAGAATGTGGACTCTCTGAAGAACACCGGTGCAAGATAGTATAATAAAAAATGAAAAGTATGCACTTAAAATTTTCATTCTATAAATTATTTTAATGAAATTCTCAGAGAATTACAAATGGGCTTGATGATCTTAGAAGTTTTTTTTTAGCCTAAACAATTCTATGAATCTATGAAACAATAATATATAATGCCTGACAATACCTCTATGTGGGAGGAAAAAACCATATGATCCTCTGTCAGCAAAGACAGAAATGTTGTACTAAGTTGATTAATTTACAGCATTTGCTGTAAATAGGTATTAATCGCGTTTAAAACAAAACAAGCAAACAAACAAAAAACAAACAAACAAAAAACACACAAAAACAGAAAATATAAACACCTTTAAAAATAAATTTGAGGAAACTGTTCTCACAAACTCCAAAACTATCATTACAGGTTCAAAGGTTTTTAGGATATTTATATCTATGTTTAAACTTTTCAGTCATGAAGTTTATTTATCTCTAGCAGAGGCAGAAGAATTCTTATATATACTTTCATGAAGTGTGAAAGATTTTATATCAGTAGTGAAGTAAGAATGATACATTTTTGTTCACACTGAATTTAAGAAAGGGTCGAGTGGGAAAAATGCTTCTTTTAAATAACCTATTTTCTAAAAGCTATTGAAGTAAAAACTTCAGTTAAAAAAAAAATGAGAATATTTCACTGTTAAATTATTCTAATTTTGTGAATCCATGGACAATAAATTAATTATTTCCTTAAGAAGTCCTTCCAATGAGTGTCTGCAGCAGTTTCTTTTCTAGAGCTCAAATAAATTTTGAAGTTTCATATTCATCCTCTTTTTTGACTTCTATCACTAGCATTTTGTTTTCCACTTAATTAATACCTCTTTTACCATCAGCAATTCAACATCCAGCTTTGAAACCTGGACTCCTATGGTTCCTTGCAGAATTTTTAAAAGAGTAATTTAAGAAAATGGAAAACAAAAGAATAGCTACACAAAATCAACCAACCAATGAAGAATCCTTTCTTCCCCCCTAAAATTAGGGGTGTAAATGAAAAAAAAATAATTTATTTTGAAAGATAATTATGTTGCAATTTCAATGAACTGCATATTGGTTTGAACTAGTCTGTTAAAGCCTTTACTTTACTCTGAGTGTTCAAGGTGAGTGCAAATATTAAAGTGTTAGGATGGCTGTTACAGCTTTTCCTTGATTTTAATAAGTTTTTCAGTATAGTCTTTTTGTTGTGACATAAATATTTAAAGAGCAGTTAAAATTAAATGTAATGGAGATAATTATGAGAGAAAAAACATAGGTTACATCTGCTCTTTAAAAAGACATGCACTGGGAAGTATATATTTCTTCCCTATGCATTTTTGATAAATTTTACCAGCTTACACACTCAAAACATTTAGCTAGAAAGGCTTTCAAAGTTACTTTTTTCTCCCAGATTCAGAACATGTACCTCAGATAATACATAAAATCAGTTTAGCATATTAACTCAATTTCTCATATTATTATAGAATGTCTGTGTCAATGACATGGGAAGAGCTCTTTTGTCATATTAAAAAAATAGACAGTGATAGATGGATAGATGGAAAGATGGAAAGATGGATGGATGGATGGATGGATGGATGGATAGATAGATACCTAAATGTAATGTATTTTTCCAGTAACACACTGTCCTTAACTGTGAAGAACAGAACTTCTGCATACTTTATCCTGCCATCTTGAACTTGCCTCTTAGTCCATTATATATTATAAAATCTGTGAAGGATGTAATGTATTTCTTCAAATTAAAGAATTTTACCCAGCTTAGCCAATAAAACAAAATACGTCTGCCAATTTCTCCATTAAAATTCTGCTGATAGGTTTTACTGATATTATATCAAAATTCAAATATTCTATAATGATTCCAAAAGCATGGCTATGCATAGAAATAGAAATGACTAATAAAAGATAAATTTGAACTGACACAATGGTTGAATTCAAGAGATCACTGTAATATTCCAATTACTTATTCTTTTTGAAACTTCAAACCTCAATTTCCAAATGAGTTGCAACATTTTCTCTAACCATGGTCATAATTCTAAGTGCTGCTCCTTCCAGAGAACCCAGAAACTTAAACTAATTACTTAGCATTTAAGAAGTTTTAACCCAAACATACAGGAACAGATGCTATGCTAATTTTGTTATGTCCTATTATGCCTGTAAGAAACCATAGTGCTGAAGATGTATAAGATGGCTTTCATTTTACAGATGATTAGGCCTGCCAGGGGCTACCAGAAAAAAAAAAAAAAGTTTATAATTTTCTTTATTTCTGCATTTCTATGAGTTACTTGATTTTGGAAGGAAGGAGAAGTCATATCATGAGTGCTAAAATTTGTCTATAGAAAGCATCCCACTGGAATTCTTAGCAAAGTCTTTATGTCAAGGACATGACATTTTAAGAACAACATTTTGTTCTCAAGCTTGGAAAGTTCAGATTAACTTGATATTAAAAACTAATCATCATTTCAAAATGGAATTGATCAAATTGAAATGAGAGGCCTATTCCCTTCACAGTGTCCTTTAATTGGAATTATTCCCTAGAATTTTGAAGATCATGACACTTGCCACTTTTAGCAGCATGAATAAGAGCAATTACTTTAAACCTAAGTGCAAACTGACCTATTTGACAGATTCAGAAGTCCTTGCAATCTATGCTAAACTGATTGCGACACAAGGTAGAGAACATTAAATAATTTATTAAGATTACATTTGTGGATGTAAAATACAGATGTTTTCACTACTGAGAATTACTAGGAAAGAGTACTATGTGATCATTCCGTTTTTAACTAAAGCTATAGAGAACATTTCGATAGGAGCACCTCTGGAAAAAAAGGTGTGTTTTCCTGGGAAGAGGGAGCAGGTTTCATTTCACAAACGCTTTTAAAACCTAATCTAGAATCTAGGCCTGAAAGTAAGGGCCTGCAGGCATAGCAATTTAGCTAAATTGGTTTAATACCAGTGTAGTTATATCCCAGCTTTTGAGAAAGATATCTGTTGGAAAACCAGTCATCCAAGAGTTCCAGACAATTAAAAGAATGCTAGGATATGCTCTTATCATTTAAGTCAAGAAAATAATTCTTTCAAAATGTAAATCTGAATAGGAGAGCAGCTGTTACTGATAGTCAAATAGTCAAGGTAGAAGAGATTGCTACCTGAAATAATTCAGAAAAAATAGTAACATACTATAAAAATAAGTAAAGGATAAGAAAGAAGGTTATATACTGAAACCCAAACTACAGAAATATAAAGCAGATGAAATCTGGTCTGAAAATACAAATCTGGCTGGGAATCTATGTCAAACTGTCTCATAGCTATTGATATTAGAAAATTATAATCGCTTCTAAATCAATGAGGCATGAATGCTAGAATGCACAAAGCTAAAAGATGGAGACTTATAACAAAAAGGATTAATTTATAAACTAAAAATAAGAGGATTTTACAAGCTTGTGTCAATCATTTTAGTACATAATACTGATAAGTGCCAGAGTTTTTATGTTATTTCTACCTTTCAATGACTAAAGGTTTAGCTCACCAACCTGTTGTGTGGCATGAACTCGTACCATGGATTAAATATTAGTAAGGTTTACTTTGTCTTTGGAGAAGTGATATTGACAACATAACACCGAAAAATACTACAGTTCTCCAGATTTTAACATTGACAAATACAACATAGTTTTTCATGCTTTACTACCAATGAAGTACAGTACAGTGCACTGCAGTGTCAAGTTATTTTTGCTAATATTGAGAATATTCGTTCTCTTAACAGACTTTTTGAACATGGATGTTTTTCTGGCTCAGAGGTTTGTTATGTATCTATTGCAATGCAAATTAGCAAAACAAAATTTATCTGTCTTTTGACCTTTACTGTACAAGAATTCAGAAACAAAAACAAATGTAAATTAGAAAATCTAATTAGCTATTTGTGGAATATAATTTCATAATAAAATATCTCATCCTGGACTTCCCATCAAGATCCATCAAGACTTCAGGAAGTATTCACTTTTATGGAGATTTTTGCATAGCAATTAAATTTAAATTAATTTAGCAATAAAGTAATTACCTTTAAGGTCATGCACTTTTGAAAAATAAAAGAGCATACTATCATGCAGCAGAATGTAATGATATAGTTTGATCTGAATTAAGCTTAAAGCAACAATTTTTGAAAGTGTGAAGTGAGAGTTTCAATTTTTCTAGATTTATAAATACTTCAGATGTTGATAGATATGATGGTTTGACCTGCTCACAAAACATTATACTATGAGAAGACAGGGAATGAAAGAAAATGCAGTCTTAACAGTGAGTTTTCACAGAAAGTATTACAATTGAATGAACTATATCCACAAACAACTGTTCTTCACATTCCTACATCCCACACAGCTAAATGTGTCATTCTCCAGATCGATGTCATCTGGGTCATCCTCCTCTATGCCACTTCTGTGTATAATTTTAAAGAAATCTGAACACCTTCTCCAGAAGAGCTGGGTGACATGACTAATGTGGATCATTAATAGTTCTCTTTTGTTCTCTTATCTCCCTAGAGAAGTGTGGCTGTCATAAAACATCTCCCAGTTGGATGAGCTGGGTTTGGTTTTTTCTCTTGCGTTTTAAGCATGCACACTACCATTTTTATGTATTAACATTTATGAAATGTTGTATAAATGTGACATACAACAAAATCAACTCTTCAGGTTTGAAAGCCACACATCCTATTCTAGCCTGCTTAATTTGTCAAAGGAAGTACTAGCACCACAGACTGTAGTCCTTTGTTAGTACATGGACCTTCTCTGAGGACTCACTAGCAAAAATGAAGGTAAATGAGCCCATTAAAAAACAGCACAAGCAAAATTTAGAAAACCAATATTAAATTAAAAGTTAAAAATGTTTTGTGAAAGAACAAGTTTTTGTCACTATTTTAGTCTTCACTTAAAAAATACAAAGTCATTATTGGTTACTTAAAATTACTTAAAATTATATTTATATTATCTGATTATCTATTCATAAATTCAGAGCTGAAAAATGTGCAAATTATTTGCATCAGGACAATCATATCTGCTCTATAAGACAAAGAGGGACACAGAAAAAACCATAAATATCTAAATAAAGGCAAGACCAAAACTTGAACACACAAATATGAACAAGAGATTGTCATTCCTCATTGTGAGACAAAATATGGAAAAAGATAAAGATAACAAAAGCATTAAATGGAATTTGACACCAATAATTCAGGGCTAGCCAGCATGAAGGATTTAAAATTCCCATTCAAAGGAAATGTTCCATAGCTCTAGGAAAATAAATAGTTGAATCAGGCTACATATTACAGCTGAATTACACACGACCAAGACAAAAACACCAACTACAAAGGTGTTAAGTTTGTTTATGGTAAAGTAACCAATGAGTTGAGCTCTGGACAAAAAATTGAATTACTAATACATAAGAGATGAATCTTGGGAATTTACACTCTTCTATGAGATTTTATGATTTCTCTCTAGATATTCCAGATAACATGAAATAACAAAAAGACTTTTAAAAATCAAACACTGCTTTGAACTATGTAGAAGTTGTACAGATATAATAGAGGTCCAAATAGCTTAACATTTTAAACAAACAAACCAACAACCAGAAGTAAGAAAATTCACCTTGCTATATTATTTTTCTACAACTCTTCCAGCAAGCTAAATTTCAAATAATTTTACTACTTTTTTATTTATATCTACTAACATAGTTCAAGTTATAGAAGCAAGATATTATATACAGAACTTTATCCAAACTATCTAATTTGAGGACAATTTTGTCTCCCAATTCTGTAAAATAGCAAAAGTACTAAAGAAAAATTTCATTAAAATGACATTTTCTAGAAGGTACATAGATATTATAACAAATATTAATCCTTAATTAATTAATTATTGTGTTCTTAGAACCTCGCACAGGTTGTGCTGGTTTTGACTGAGATTGATTTTCTTCATAGTAACTCTTATGGAAGCTCATTCAGATTTGTGCTGCAAAGAGTGTTGATAACACAGGAATGACTTCATTACTGTTGAGCAGTGCTTGCACCTAGCCAAGGTCTTTTCTGGTTCTCATATCACCCCACCAGTGAGTGGATTGGGGGTCCACAAGGAGTTGGGAGTGCACACAGCTGAGACAGATGACCCAACCTGACCCAAGGGATAATCCTTACCCTGTGCCATCATAAAGGTGGGAGAAGAAGAAGGAAGGAGGAGACATTCAAAAAGATGGCATTTGTCTTCCCAAGTCACCACTACACTTGATGCAGCCCTGCTTTCCTGGTAATGGCTGAACACCTGCCTGCCCATAGGAACTGATAAATTAATTCCTTGTTTTTCTTTGCTTGTATGAGTGGTTTTTGCTTTACCTGTTAAGCCATCTTTTTTCCACCTCCCAAGTTTTCTCACCTCTGATTCTCTCCCCTATCCCACTGCAGAGTGAAGTTCAACCATGACATCAGTGGAGCAATTTCTTGGATTATCTTTATGAAGATATCTTTTCCCTTCTGGCAGTTCTCTGAGTAAACAAAGACTCCTATGAGGAAAAGTGATGGCAGATGGAAGGCTCTGGTGGATGTCGGTAAAATGCCTTATTAGGCCCTCTGTCAGGGGGATAGTCTAAAGCAGATCCCTACCCAACATCCCTTAGGTTACTCTTCCCTGTTATCTTGACCATGAGACTGGCAAATCTCCTGGTGTGAACATTATGGTAGCACGCACATGTTACAAATATAGTCCCTGCATAAAACATCTATCTGATATTTCCTACACTTAAAATAAAATTCAGCTTTCCACTTAGTGAATACATTTATGAAGAAAAAAGGCTGACAGAAATATTCATAAACAATAAAAGCATAAAAACCTTAGAAATGCAAGAAGCAAACTACAGAATATTATGTAGCTTGCTGTAAGCAAAGATAGACCTGATATTTATGCTGAATATTTCCAGGGGAATAAAAAAATCTGAAACCCCACAGAGAAATTATAGAATGTGTCTCTCTCTTCAGTAAGTAACAAATACATAAATTGTTGAGCACACAGGTAAATACTTTGGGGAAAGCTTCTCTCTTCACATTGAATATTGTCTTAAATTAGAAGTGCCTTGGAGATAGGGTTATTTTTTTAACAGGTTATTGTATTTTTTCTTTAAAACACCAGTTGAATTTAGTTTATTTTATTAGGAATTTTTTTTTTTTTACTTTCTTTGCAAAGCTTCTTGAAATCTGTTGATGAAAAATACTATAGGAAGGCCATATGTTATTATCAGTATCACTGTACATTTAATGAGAGGAATTCACAGTAATATATTAGCAGTTAGAAGCGGAAAAATGAGGAACTTCGCAGGGACTTGTACTCCACATCTACATAGAATTATTAGGGGAGAGGAGAAGGGAAATAAGTAAGCAACCCCTAGTGGTTTTTCCACACTAGTTAAGAAACTAAGAGGTCTCTTAGGGAATTATTCATCTGCATATATGATTAATTGATAAGAAATTATGTAAATTAAACATTATGGTTTATGAGTTACTTGTAATTAGTCCATGTGAACACATTTCTGTTGTAGCCATTTCAGATGGGATCTAGAGAAAAAGATCATTACAAATAACAACTGATTAGGCACATTCTATTTAAACAAGATGGAATCTGTACAACATTGTCATTTATAACCAAAAGACTTATTGAAAAAAAACCTAATCTGATGCATGCAGCAACCTCTATGGTTATAATGCTAGCAAAAATATTGAAGGAATAAGTCAGCAGTCAACCATAGTTAAAGGCAATGGTAAATATAACGATTTTCTCTATGAAGAAATCTAATGGTTGGAAAACAAGTATGGCAAAGTATTACAGAAGTCCCTAACAAGGAAGAGCTGTATAGCAATTTCAATTTAGTAAACTGAAGGCAAAGCAAGTCCATGCTTTCAAGTGTTAGCAACAAGCCTCAGGTTTAAAAAAAAATAATTAACCATACCATACTGCAGAAGTGACCAAGTTTTTCTGGACTTGTTTGAACTCAAATGTGTTTTAGCTTGATTTTATTTGTGTTTCCTAATAATTTAAGAAAATTGTGCTGTTGTGCCAACTTCCTCTATTGTGGGTTTGCAATTGTCTAGGTTGTTCTACTTGCTATGGTAAAATGGTCAGACCTATTGCTTGTGCTGTGATTTTTAAATTTTAAATGCATATTTTTATCTAAATTCCTACCTTAAGTTTGGTTTATTTCTTTTGCAACTGTATGGTTCTTATCCGAAAATAAAGCACACTCTATAAAGAAAAACTAAAAATTATCTTACAAGTTTACATAATCTTAGTACCTTAGCATACATAAGACAAAGGTGAATACAGAGTGTAAATTGTTAATAAGTATAGGTTGAGAAGTATAACCATAACCCTGAGCAACAACCCTCAAGACTGAGAAGGACAAAACTTCCTGTCAATGTAGTAGTTGTCTCTGTGAAAAAATAGAGGTGCTGACAATATGCCATAACAGCATGTAAGTAGAGTGGTATTTATATGAGATAAAGGAATATAGGCTAGAAAGTCAGTGTAAAACAGTTTTAGTAGAAAGAAAAGAAATTGTCTCAAGTTGTACCAGAGTAGGTTTAGATTAGATATTAAGATAGTTTCTTCATGGAAAGGATTGTTAAGCTTTGGAACAGGCTGCCCAGAGAAGAGGTGGAGTCACCACCCCTGTAAGTATTCAAAAGATGTGCAGATGTGTCGCTTAGAGAGATGGTTTAATGCCACACTTGGCAGCGTCATTTTAATGGTTGGACTTGCTTATCTTGCAGGTCCTTTCCAAATTAATTGTTCTATTATTCTATTCTAGATAATGGCCTCTCTATCACAGTAACAGAGAAGATGCTGTTTAAATAGACTGACAGTATTTACCTGAATGATCAAGTAAAGACAGTCCCAAGATAGAATCTAATCCTGATTGATGGCCAGCTTAGCACTTACCTCAGTCAAGAAAGTTAGCAAAATAAATCACTGGGTTCAGTCTCAGGTAAGTAAATCGAAAATCTATCTTCAGAATAATACAGTAATAAGGAGGGTATGAATTAACTGCAACAAATACCAGACTTCAAAAACTAAAATGTAGCTTTTTGTTCTAAGGACTTAATGTTTCATTTCAAGAAAAAGACATTTCCCGTTCTTCTGTGTAGATTACCTTCCTTAGTCCAGTGTTTCAGATAAGTCATAAATCTGGTCTTTTATTTTCTCCATAGAAATTACAAGCTGTTGAATTAACTTTCTTCTTGATCTTCTTTTCATCAAATTTATTTATTTATTGTGTCTATTTATTCTTCAGTAATGACAAAGCTGTGATGAGGCTGCAGACAAAGTCAAATATATAGCTGAAACATAGTCTGAATGATTTCCAGCTGAATGATTTCTTCAATGAGTGATTCCACTGTACTACAGACCCTGGCATGCTCATCAGTCAGCCCCTGTTTGAAGTTACCATTCCCCTTGGAAAAGGAAAATATCATATGAAATTGCTTGCATGAGCTATTGTGTCTCTATGTTCTCATAAACAGTCAGTCTGGGAGTTTTAATGTTAGGAATCAGAACACAATGTTGTATTAAGACAAAGAAAAAACAAACAGTCTGAGATGCAATGAGATGATTTGGTCAAGTAAGCAGAAATGTAGTATGCATTTTAAAAGAATGTATACATTTTTGTGGTACATTATCTTCCTTATTTAGTATTATTAAATTTGTCACAGTTACTAGTGATCCCTATCACAGATTTAATTTCATGAAGTAGCTGCTATAAATGGCTTGTATCATCCATTCAACTATTCACAATTGTTATGCCTATATAAAAGACCATTCTAAAAGCTGAAAAGTCAAAGAAAAATTATTCTGAAAATTAAAATTAATTTTATAGACTTATTTAAAAATTTCAAACACTTATATATGTTTTATAATATTGCCATATTTTTCCCTAACCTCTGCTTCATTTTGTAGAAAATAAACATTGCTTACATGCACCAGATAGTGCAATAATATTTTATATTTTCATTTAAATAATTTCTCTCAAGGTATAGCTTTAGGATTTATTTACTGGACATTATTTCAAGACAGTTCTTATTGCAGATTACCAATTATCTCTCAGGGTGTTCTGGACTAATCTAAGCACTGTACTATCACAACTTTTCAAAGCATGTTTGGTAGATGAAGGAGCAGTATAATTTCATTTCGTAGCTAAAGATTCAAAATAGAGGAAGATTGCTACATTTTGTGCAGGAGGCAGCTGGAACCTCTTATGACTAAGCAATTTTCATTATGCAGAATTTGATATGTTCAAGGCACATGTCCCTTTGTTTTTAATTGCTGCTGTGAATATGCAGCATCTTCAGCAATTTGTTGTAAAAGATCTCATATTTGACAATTGTTAAAAATGGGTGACCATTTTCAAATCTTTTTTTTTACTTCATATTTCATGAACTGTCACACACACCAAATGAGAGTTTGTCCCAATTTGCTTTTAAAACCCTGTATAAGTAGAGTATCCTTCTATCAGCAGAGGAACTTACTTTAGTCATTGCATACTTCCCAGGTTCTTAGGGACTGTAGCAATTGCAAGCTTCAACACTACTTTCTTGCTTTATCTACATCTGTTCTATGCAATGAAATAAATGCAAAAATATTATTCCACTTTAAAAAAATAAACTTTTCATCATTTTATTAATATCTAAAGTATAATCTCACATTTCTCAAAGTTTGATTTTTGCAGTATGTTCTTATGTGGTTTCCAACTTTAGATCTATCTTTTTTAGCAATACTTCATAAAGACATCTGCCTATTACAATGAGCATTGTCAAGTGAACAGGTTAATAACAGTAATATGTTATCTACTACATTAATATTATTGAAGCATTTTGCCATTCTGTCTCTCATGTCTGATAAGTAAAACAATTTTAAAACAAATGGCATATTTCAAGGTACTTTGTCCCATCCCAATATTTTGCATTTATGAAAAATTTTTAATTCAATTGAAATCAAATTCTATATTGTTATTTCACTGATGAGCAGAAAGAGAAAGGCATTTTTTTCTTTCTTTTCGCTTCTAAGGATATTTGGAATGTGTGGAATAAAACTTAGAAATTCAAAGAGAGGAAAAGTACTGTAATCATATTTTTAATGACTCAGCTGAAAGATTTGAGTGATTAGCACAGGCTAAGCTAGCATTTCTCATTTCTTATATCAATATGCAGCCCACTCAGGACAAAGAACAGCCTTGAAACAGAAAAAGATAATCCCTAAGCTGAATTACACGGTCATTCTAAGAAAAGAAATCTGTCAAAAATTCTCATTTTAATCTATAGCCTTAGAAGTTCGTTGTGAGCTGTGTCCATTTGTAGAACTAGAAATTTCTGTATCAGAAAAAGAAGTACTACACAAACGTAAGTTGCAGAAATGTATATATCTCTAGATTATCTCACACAAATATTTTTAAAAGAGTGACTTGATAGAGAGAATTCAATCAAATTTCTACAGAAATCTATCTGTGAGAATTGAGCTGCATGTGGTGTCAGTCACACAAAGTGCTTAATTTCCAAACTGATACTCTTTCAGGCAGTCAAATACCCATCAAAACAGTTCTATCTGCTCCAGTAAAACACACATTCTAACTTTTGTGTGTATTCATTAAATTGAATATTTGTGTTACTCACTAAATTGAAATTATTTTTTTCACTCAGTCTGCACTGTGTGCAACAGAAATATAATGTAATATTAAAAATAGATTATTGACCATTTATAAATAGAGAAAATCAGGAAAAGTTTGATTTCCTTGATTTCCTTGGAATGGCAGATAGTCAAGAAGGATGAGATGTTCATCAAGACGTTCATCAAGATGTTCATCTTGTTTGTTCAAAAGAGATTATATATAAATCACATCAGCAAAGTGAAATGAAGGTCCAGCTGCCCAGTGTTTGGCAGAAGCAGAGAATGAAACCAACAACTTTTTTCAATAAAACTAAAAAAAAAAAAGCAAAAACAAAAGAAACCCACAAAATAACATATACACACACACACACACACACAAAAAAAAAACAACCAACCAACCAAAACAAAAAAACAAGAAAAAACCCCAAACAAACCATGAGAAATATAAAAATCTTTTAAAATGTGTTTGTATGAGAAAATTTTTTAGTAATGACAAATTTGACTTAGTCACTACTTCAGAGAAAAAATAGGCAAGAATTAGAATATGCCTTAAAGAAGTTAAGAAGGTTGAAAAATTGATGCAGTTTTATTAAGTTTAGAAAATATAACTTTTTCTACCAAAATGTATGAGCATTTTTATTGTTTCTTTTGTTCTCCATAACATAGTTTATGCTTGTATCAGCTGTCATATCTTTAAAACATTTTAGAATATTAGAACACCCTGAACTAGAATTTGTCTTGTTATTAAAGTTTAATTTGTAAAAAAGTAAAAAAGGAAGATGTAGAAAGAAAGGGAGGTCCATTATTTAACAGATATATTGTGTATAATTTATGTGGAAAAACTCCAAAATTATAGAAAGTAATGGATATGGAAATTATATTGTAACTTTAATAAAATTTTCTGAAATAACTGGCTGTATCTTTTGCCTTATTCTACTCAGTTGAAGTAGAGTATGTTCCATGAATAAAGTAAAATTGCAATTGGAAGGTTTCTGTAAATTTTAATGTGGTTATGATAACAGGCACAATTGTGCATAATACATATTGATATTTTAATGTGAAAATGAAAAACAAACTTACTAATATGACCAGAATTTTATCTGATATTTTACTTTTCCCTGTTGACTGTTCTGCTGCTGTTATAAAAGTAGTCCCTCAACTCTTGATTACGTGATAGCTCCCTATTGTTATATGTTTCAAACTGTGAAGACATCTTTAAGGTGAAAATCCCAGTTTGTCCTATATTTCCAGTTTCAGCTCAGATGGAATCATGCTTCTTTATCAGCAGAAATAATTCTTGGATTTGAAAGAAAGACTAAAGCAATATTTCAGGTTTCAGTAAACAGTAATTTGGAGTGGGCTTCCTTTAGTACCCAACAAGCTGGTTGGCATTTTACTCATCGCTTCAGCATCTCTAGATTCAGAATAGCCTCTCATTTACTCACAAAACATTATATAGCTCTGCTGTGTTTCAGAATGTTTAATTATCTATATTTTATACTATATCCCAGAATAACCTTCACCTTATTTTGTTATTTGTAATGTCTCATCTTACTATCGAGTTATTGTTTCTTGTAAGAGGTATGAAATTACAGAAAAAAACAAACAAACCAGGTGACGACACTTTATAATTAGAAAAGGAAATTACATAATTTCTACTGCTCTAGCTGTTGCTAACAGTTTATGATCACTGGCAAATGCTGACTTTCCAACCACAGCAGATATGGTACTTAGGAAGCACGAAAAACAACAGTTCTTGTTCATTTTGGTTACATATCATTAGAAAATTATGGACAAGTTATGCCACATCCAAAATTAATTTCTTCCATGTAGGTCAAATTAGGATTTCTGGAACAAGAAATACTAGTACTCTTTTTAATGTCATAGTTAGTTGCTAAATGTTAAGAAAACGTTATTNGAGTTTTCTGAATAAACTTGGTCTTCTTCTCGCCTTCTCCTTCATCCCGAGAATGACCGTGTGACTGTGTCTCTTTACTCCGCCGCAACTAAAGGGTTAACACCCTAACACTGCAGTCACAGTTATTGGATTTTTTTTAAAGGTTTTCTTAGATATTTAACAGCAGTACTGTATGAACAACAGTTGAGCATGACTTAAGAGTGTCATGTGGGTCTTTTTGGTTTATATGTTCAGATTTTTTGTGCTCAAGACATAGTTATTAGAATCCACAAGAGGACCCTATCTAAACCTTAAGGAAGGCTTTTAATGAGCTCTAAACACAAATTTTATTGTAAAATGTGGTAGAGGGTCTCTGCAGACATAGTAAACAAGATGTGCATATATAAAGAAAATCTTTTGTCCTTCAGAAGAAATTTTCTTAAGACAGTGATAAAAGTATATTCTATGTCTTTTACTCTTTTCCTTATCTGATCAATTATGAATGGGTGAATGACCAAGAAATTACCATTGTAACTATTTTTTAAAAATTATAATGAAGGTAATTCAAAGTTACCACAATCCTTTGCATATACTTTTTTTCCCTAAAAACTGTTTACCACTGACTGAAGAATTTGAGATTTGCTGTTTTTGCTGAATGTTGATATCTGTTTTCCTATTTAGTAACAAATTTTGGATCTTGCAGAAAGGAAAATATAATAATATGTATGAATCTTCAAGCACACAGAATATGATTTCTAGCCATCAGCACTTTTTAAAATAGACCTTTTACTTCTAGAAAAATAGAATCAAAACCACAGAGAAGAAAGCAAGCCACAGTCACCACTATAATGTCCTTCAAGAGTTGAATCTTCTTAGAGAGGAGGGGCATTTCTTAATGTAGTATTTCACTTTAGTTCTAAATAGGAGAATACAAAAACAAGTGAATTAATTAATGTATTATAAGTAGTAGCTATCCTAGCAGAGCTCCGGTGTGGTTTATTATGCATGAGGATGAGCATGGAACCTAATAATAGTAGGTTCAAGATTCATGCAAAAATTTTAAACAGATCCGACAGTGTCTGCTGTCAATATTACCCCAGCATGTCTCTGGGAAAATAATTGTGAGAAAACACAGGTAATTACTCCTAAACATTCACAGAAAGATTACATTAGAAGGATGAGCTTCTAAATTAATCAGATCTATTCGATATCAGAAGGGGTGAAATAGTTTAGCATTTTGAAGCTTCAAATAGATTCAGGTTTTAAGGATTTTTTGAACTATCAATGCACTGACTCAAAACATCATATTTTGTCTTTTTTTTTACACATTTTGTATTTTTTTTCAAACCTCCTCTAATACAAAACTTGTCTGTGTTCCTTTTCATATAGCATAAGTTGTTAGAGTAGCTTAATCAATTTTATGCCAAAATTTATCTAGGCTTTACTAATGCCTTCAACTGGAGTATTGCATATTATATGTTCTCTCAGAGCCTTGGTACAAAGGGTTGGAATGACAGCATACAAAATTTCATACTTATATCTCAGTCTTTTAATCAGCTGTATTTCAGAACTGTACAAACAAAATTAAATTTTCTACTGTTTTAAAACATCACAAATGCATATGAAGATAATTACTTGCACAGCTATTAGATGGTTTTAGTATCTTCTCTGCAAAGTGCTTTCTTGTCATAGCATAGTTCTTTCAAAGTTTAATGCTTCAAATTCCAGTATATAATTTTACTCTAATGCACAGAACAGGTAATATTTCAAACATTGTGATATGTGCACTGAGACAGAAATGTGTAGCTTGTTTAACAAGCCATCTAGACTGACTAGGTTCTCTGCAATTATTTGACAATTTAAGTGAAAACTCTCAAATTTGTTTTTTGGGTTTTTTTGAGATGTTTGTGTTTGTTCCTTTTTATTCTTTTTTTTGTCTAATTAAGCAAGGTGAACTAAATCATCTTGGCTAAGGAAGATGTAAACAATAATGAATGTTAAGAGAAAAGGTTTTGAGGTATGGTTTTCTCTTTTCTTTGCTTTTTAAAATAGCCATTTTATTAGGTGTGAATTTTAGCATTCAACATGATAACCTCTGAATACAAAATTGATTTTCTGTAAAAGCTTAGAGTCTGATCACAAAAGCAGTCAGTTGCATGATTCTGATTATGAATATCCAGCTCCTAACATTGCTCTTTTATTAGGGAATTCCCTGCCTTTACAGACCAGCTGTAATCTGCCTTGACTTTATTCCTTAAGTTTAATAGCTACAGAAACAAATCTAGGCTAACAGACATATTATGTATCAAGAAAGTATTTAACAACTTAAGTACCTCTACTCATTACAGTATTAATTTCTTTTACCAAGCCCATATCTAAGTAATGGATAGAAAAAAACTGTAATAGATATTTTTCTTATACCAGACAAAAAATATTAATTTCAATGGAACTGAAAATTCCTCCTTGCTAGATCTTATCTTTCCCCTTTTTACATTGCAACTGATTCTACAGATATAAAGAAAAAGTGAAATATGATGACCATGGTCTCCTCCAGTGGCATCCCTGAGAACTGTTAGTTTTCTCTTCCTCTGAGATGCAGTATTTCAGATTGATTGACATACAGACAAGCATGTCAAAACCTGGCACATTCGTGGGCTAGATTCATTATATTTTCCACCTTTTGGTTATTGTCAGTTTGATCTGTACTGGAGGGACCATAGAAGCCACTTATCATTCTTTTTGCCAAAGGGCATCTGTGCTGTTCGTTTACTCAGCCTTCCAGAGATAAATTCAACTCACTACAATTAAGTAAATAGCTGTTTTCTGGATGTAATTTGTAGAAATAAATGTAAGTTACATCACTGCTCATGGACAGGTATAGCTAGTAATATTGATCAAATATACAAGGCACTTTTCAGACAACTGTGATAATCAGTATGTAAAGATTATCTTTTCAGACATACTCCTCTAAATATATTTTGAAATCACAGACAGATGCAAGAGGGAAAGTGGGTTTCACACAGGCTTATACCAATTGTTTTTCTTCTCTGATCAAGAATGAGACAAAATCTAGCAAAATGCACTACAATAATATTACTCGGCTTATGTTCCATAGGAGCAGCATATGAAAGCACTGAATGTATTTTCTTTTTCAAGAATATGTAGCTGGTCTTATGTTCATCATCACATGAAAGGAAAAAAATGGAATGGAAAAAAAGATAACAGCTTATTGCTGTGAACGCGTAAAACTATGGCTTTTAAGAAAAGTAAGAAAATTGCATCATAGAGGCTGTACAAATGGTGGCACAAATCCAGCACTAGATTTTTGGAGGTGGTGTTCTTTAACTAAGTAGAAAGATGTTTCTTGTAAATTTTGACTTGAGTACTTCATGGGGTATAAAAATCTGAAAAACATCACTTCGGTATTTTAAGTATTACCTCAATTGAAATATTTATTATTTCACTTTTCATATTGTATAAGTGGTTTTGAAGGGAAATAAGACATATTTCATTCAGAAAACATTGAAACAGAATAGCATAGTACCATTTCTCATCTGAAACAAATTTTGTATAAAATCTCCATGGTATTAAAGGGTACATTTTTCTTTGCACAGATCTCTAATACCACCTGTACAACAAGGGCTGTACACAGAGGAAGCTACAACACATTTGAAAGAATCATTAGTGCCTCAAAATAAAAATGCTACTGAAATACAGCACTAACTTTACTACATCTTGATTTTACTATCACCTTAAAAATGCACTTCAACAATGTTGATCTTTTAATCTTCAAACAGGTAACTCAACAAGAAAGTTTCTACATCAACTGCAATTTGGAACTGAAATTTTCCAGTTAAGCAACAACATGAACCAGGGGACTTCTCTTGACAGTGTCAAAAATCAGAATCATAGAATCATTTAATTTGGAAAGAAAGTTTATAGTCCTCGAATCCAACCATTAAACTAACACAGTTAAGCCCAACACTAAACCATTTTTTTAAGTGACACATCTTCATGTTGTTTAAAATCCTACAGGAATGGTGATTCCTCCACTACCCTAAGTAGCCTATTCCAATGCTTGACAACCCTTTCAGTGAAAGACATTTTTATCCTAATATCCAATCTAAACCTACCCTGGAGAATTTCAGACTTTTTTCTCTTATCCTATCACTTTTACTTGGCAGAAGAGAATAGCCCCCATTTCACTAAAACCTCTTTCAGGCAGTTTTTGAGAGTGATAAGATCTCCCCTGAACTTCCTTTTTTTTTTTTTTTTTCCAGGCTAAAGAACTCCAGCTCCCTCAGCTGCTCCTCTTAACACTTGTACTCCAGACCCTTCACCAGCTTTGTTGCCATTCTCTGCACACTCTCCAGAACCTGTGTCTTTATAGTAATATGGGGCACAACACTGAACACAAGATTCAAGGTGCAGTCTCACAGTTCTGGGAACAATCACTGTCCTGATCCTTCTGGCCAAACTGTTTCAGACATAAGCCAGGAAGCCATTGGCCTCCTTGGCCACATGTTCACATGCTGACTCAGGTTCAGCTGACTGTCAGCCAACACCTGCAAGTCCTTTTCCACCAGGCAGCTTTCCAGCCACTCTTCTTCAAGCCTGTACTGTGACACAAGTACAGGACCTGGCACTTGAGCCTCCTACAACTGACGTGGCCCATTGATTAAATCACAGATTGTCAAATCCTGTTCCTTCAAAATGAGATCTTGCTGCAACTGAAACATTCGACTCAACTGGAACTGGAATCTGTAAATGCAATAGAAGGTCTAGTGAAGAGAGGAATTCAATATTTTTCTTAGAGAAAATTTGCAAGTTCAACTCTTTTAACTCATCAGGCATTTATATACATACTTCTAAAAACATAACTAAATTTTTGACCAAAAAAGATTTTTAAAATTCTTTTTATGGCTTTGACACTTAATTCATTAACGTTATTTAAATGCAAATTGTATATGTGCAGGATGATTATTGAAGCTTGGTTTTCTTACAAGTTATTCCATTGGGCCATAATGTATGCTTTAAGACCAGTCTATTTAGACAGCTTTAGGATATATGTAATTACACTGAATAATTCCAATTCTATTTGTTTCCCTTGAGGTTTCTCAAATACTTTGATGCATTCTACTTCTCTGTCTTTCCCTTCAAAGTCCCAATGAATTCCCATTAGAAGTATTGGAAAAATATATCCTCAGGGTTATGATTTATTTCTAGGCAGATTGACTAAAGCTTAGTTTTCTTCTCCTATCTCACTATTGTGCAATGGGGATTTCAAAATGCTAAGTCTCATTGGCTTATAGTCAAAGGATATTTAGGAGCTAACACATCTAAATACCCAATTTTTAAGCACTGGTCCCAAGGATGGAATCATAAAGATCCTTACATGATTCATTAGGGAAGTTAGACATCTTAAGATATTCTCCATAAAAACGTGCATGCTAAATAGCGATCAACACCCATATTTAGTTCCCTCTTTCCTTTTAGAGAAGATACAATCTATGACTCTCACCTGTCCTACCCCATCAAAACTGTTCTATCTTGCTTGTTCTGGATGCCAGGATGAACATATTAGATATGTATTGAAAAGGTTTTTACTTTACATATATTAACATATATCAGTCACCCAGAAAGAGCAGGCTTCTAGATTTTAATCTTGTGATAAGTGTCTTCAAGGAAGCTGTGAGAAAGACTAAGAGCTATATTTTCAAAGGTTTACCTCAGCATTTCATTCACTGACTTTCATTTGGCTCACAGATGCTTTGTTTATATTTGTGGTGGCGAACATGGACTAGGACTAACATGTGCATGACTAAATTTTCATTCTTCCCTCATACACTCCTCATCCACATTGTTTGGCAGGAACACCAGGAATACTCTTAGCTCTCTTCAAAAACTTTGCTCTTCTCCAGACTACTTGGCACAGCCTGGGAAGGCATTAGCTATTATGAATCTAAACTATCAGGGATTATTTTAAAGGTTAAAGAACTGTCATGTACCCACCTACATGCCCTGAAACACTAAGTTTACTAGTGTGACCTTTATGATCTAGGATGAAAATGCAAGACCTCAGGGGATTCTCAGGGGAAGGCATTACCCACCTAGGAAGAAGAGTTGCCTCTTATTTTCACCACAGCCTGGCAAGTTTACTCCCCTAGAATCAAAGGCAGGTTGTGGAAAAGGGTCACACCACTCACTTTTACCTAGGAAATAGATACGAAGCCGATTTCTTGTAGAGAAGACAAAACAAAACAAAACAAAACAAAACAACAAAAAAAAGCCCAAACAAATAAACAAACAAAAAAACCCCACCCTATCAAGCAAGCAGCTAAAACAACCCAGTTTTCTCATATTTTAGATGAACAATGGAGTGCAAAAGACAAATTTTAAAGCAGGTTTGAGTAAAAGCCTTGATGAGAAATAGTCTGAGAAATACTGATTTTATGAATCTTAATAAGGCAGGGCCAAGATAATTAAGTCAAGTTATCCGGTTACAACTGATGAATTTTTTGGCCATTTGCAAAGAAGGAAGGTCAGTGGAGCAGATGAGGATTTCAGCATCATAGCTCTGTGTGAAAACCTCTTTTTCAGTGATGGTAATTTTGTCCATAACTTCCAGTTACTTACTATAAGCAAGGTCCACTTTCCCTATTTCAGACTAATCTTCACTTTAAGCAGACCAGAATGAGCCCTTCTGATATATGAACACACTCAAGTAGGAGAAGGATAAATGTGCATACTACTTTTACTCTAATGCCATGATAGTTCACAAAGAACTATCAGTTCAGGAGGAAGTTCAGGCATCCAGGAAGAGTGAGTTATATAAATAATACATATATAAATAATGAGTCACAAGCTGAACTGTCTCTGGTTTTCTTATAATCTGAATAACTGTGGTCTGCAAGGCAGCTGCTCTTTTGAGGCACAGACAGGGTAAAGAAAACATGAGACACTGTGGAAAAAGTTATATAGACTGTGCTCTAAACAGCTGCACAGTGCATGTTCCATTTTAGGAAGATACACATAGAACCTATATGGGAAAAAAAAAATAGGAAACATAAAGCAAAGATTGCTGGTCAAAATGTAGAATACTATGTGCACTGCAAAACCTCTTACTTAACATCTACCAAAAAGCCCACTGTGATTACAGTTTAATGCTAAGGGGAAGCATGCATGTAATACATATTTATGACCTTAGTGATAACCAGCTCTATTAACTTGAGTACAGATGGCCTGACATTTCTGAGGGAAATATTTTCACTGAAAAGCATTTCACTGAGTCTGATTGCTTTGATTGACTCATTTCAGGTTTGACTACATTTTGCTAAATCAGAGGCAAATCCCCTAGTCTTGCCAGGCTGCTTCAGAGCAATCAATTTACTGCTGCCAAGCTTGGCAGGTCTGGATGGATCAACAAGAGTACTTCCAGAGCAGGGAATCTGAAAGTTTTGATTGTCAAAAGCTGGGACAGGTTCACATATCTTATTTGTTCTGGGTCACTCTACATGATGAATCTGCCCTGGAAGCAGTTGGCTGGTGTTCCCAGTTCTGGCATGAATTTTCTGGTAACTGAACAATTACCAAGATCCTGTAGCTTGCTTGTCAATGCACATACACAGTGGGGCTGATGATCTTACTAAAACCTCCAGTTTGAGAGTCTGAGACACACAATGCCAAAAAGCTCTGAAGGGCTCAGGCAACCTCTTAGACATTGCAAGCTCTATCTAAAAAAGCCAGGACCTAAAAGCCCTTATGGGCTTCTCCATTCTGCATTTCAAGCTTATCTGCAGGGTGAAGCTTCCTGAAGACTTCCAGAGCTGCTTAACAATGTTACTTGTCAATTCCTCTAGTCAATATTACCCAGTTTCTTAGGCTCAAGTGCAGCACTTTTGGAAATTCTTCTTTTTTAGATAGCTATATGTATATGTGTATATTTATTTATTTATTAATATGTTTGCATATACATACATATGAGACTATATATAGACAACAGAGACACATATACAGAAAGGTGTGTGTATATATGCACAAGAAAATGCCTATATATAAGAAAGATGGGGGGCGGGGGGGGGGGTTTGGGGTGTATGGGTGGNGAAAGTCAGTCCAAGGGATCCAGTGACCAAGAAACAATTAAAAAGAATAATCTCCACAAACGCCACACTTATGGGAGCACCTAATGAATACAGTAAAACACACCAAATAGTCTGCTCTATATAGCAATAGAGCAACACAAAGGATTTCTTTATTTGTAAGAAAGGTAAAGATACAAAAGTAAAGAGAGTAATCCAGAATAAGAGCCATGTTTTCATTGTTTTTTCTCAGTTATGTAAGTTTGAAAGGCCCATTCACTATTTTTAAAATATTTTAGTTTTCTTTTTTTTTATTTTCACCTGAGATTATTTTATTCTTGCAGTCAGATTTCAAATCAAATTTTAAAGGAACAATTCTCTGGCTTTTTGGTTACTCATCTCTGTTCACTGTCTTGCCAGAGTAGTCAATTTCTTAATTTAGCTTTATGAGCATAAATCCAGCGGTGAACTGTAAAACAATTAAGGAAAACCATCCAAAATTCATTTCGATGTCTTTCCATCACTTATTTAAATCTGCATTTTTGAAGTATTTTCAGGCTTTTTACATCAAGCCTTCTGTTTCATCTATGGAAAATACAGATCTAGTTATAAACACAGTTGTGCTGATGGATATTAGAAAACAAGATTAATAAATTAATGAATATCCTATGACTCAGCAGGCTGGTGCAAAGCCAAAGAAACTGAAAACCCTTTCTTTGATTTAGGTATGAGATCATTCTTTGGCAAATGCCAAAGGTACAGCATCTTTTATATCTCAAGGTTTGGTCTTAAGAAATGTGTAATGTAAATGCAGAAGACAAAGTACTGCAATGAAAACAACAAAGAAAAATAGGGTAGAGATGGCATCATTCTGGGCTTGTGGGATAGGGAAGAAAAGATGTAAAAGTTTACCAAGAAATTATAAAAATTCATTGGTGGAATATATGTGAGATGGTGGGATAATTTCTTGGAAATAAAAAAAGCTAGTGATAAAAAAATCTTAACTGTTGTAGAATTTCTTGCTTTAGATAGAGAAGACATAAAAAAGATGTTTTTCCCATTTAAAGCAATGGTAGCAGAATGAGTTGAGAGAAATGGATAATCCTCTGAAAAGTTTAGCAAGGATAATTTAGTCTTGCGTAGCAATATTTTGCCTTTTCTAAAATGAGTGTGATAAATGAACATTTTAAAAATGTGAAAAGTTTCTTAACAACCCTAAACTGGTACTAACTATATGGAAAGTACCCACATTAATGAAACTGCTTCAGACTTAAAGAAGAAAATAATCTGTAGACTAATACGTGTGTTCATACATTCTGTTACTATCCTATCTGTATGTCACAGTGTCATGTGCACCAAAATGGGACCATGAAAATACTCTAATGGCCTAGCTGATCTCATCTGGACTTGTGGAAGAAAAGTTCATACAGGCCTGACTTGTGGTAACAGACTGAAAAATTTAAAAGAGACTGAGACTATATATCAACAGCTACATATAACTTTATCTTCACATCTGAAATTGGAGCCAATATATCTAAATAAAAAAAAGTATCAGAAAGTTAATAGTTTGTACACTAAAGGTTTTTTTCATTACTTCTTGCCTCAGTGGTGAAAATAATAGTTGGTTTGGATCTCATGTCAATTCAGGAGACAGGTGCCAGCCAAATGACACAGAGTGTTCCCCTATTTTCATTTTAGGAAAACTGAAGGAAGATCAGACGCTGTGCAGGAGAGCATGAATATTGTTTGATAAGATTCCATTAAAGTGAGCAGACAGCAAGGTTAAAGTGAACTGGGAAAACTTCACCTGGATGATATGTGGGAAAGAAACAATCAGTTTGACATTTCACATTATCAAAATGAAAGTCAAGTGTTCCTTTTTAAAGGCATTACAGCCAATACTGAGATCACTCTAACTTGTTCTGGACTGAAGAAATAATTTTCTTCCTATGGTGAACATGACAGATGAAGAATTCTAAAATTACACTAAATATTGTAAGAAGTATTGCTGCAAGTGTGCTGTATCCTGCCTTGCTGTATAATGATATTCAAAGACCAATGTAAGTGCTAAGTTAACTCCATTTCTGTTTTTTTTTTTTTAATATTCTGTCACAGCCTTATTAGCATCTCATTACTAAGCAGTTAGCTAAGGAAAAGGACAAAGAAGGAAAATTAGATGCAGCATTATCGGGCATATTTTCACCTTGATGAGCAAGTGAAACTCATTAGGGGTTGCTGAAAGTCATACACATGCTTCAGAGGAATAATGCCCTCAAGGTATTTTGTAATTATTAAAATGTTAAAGCAACAATATTGATTTTTATATAAAAGAGAAAATTTTCAGTAACAAGTAGGGATATATGCAAGGCAAATTCTATACAGATAAGAGAAATATAATTATGCAGTTAAGGAATTTCTTTTTTTTTTTTTTTAATTATGGAGAGAGAAAGAAATTGTAAGAATAAGATAGTGTAATTTGAAAGCTAAAATTGTTAAATGCATACATAAATTATTAACAGTTTTTTTTCCCTGCTATGCAGGGACTTCTGAATATTGTCCTATATTCCCTTTTGGAGGGGAAGGAGGACATGGGTTTTGAGGCAAATAGTTGAGATCTGACTGAACACTAAACAAAATGCAAATGTGGTCTGACCAGGTACAAACTGAACCCTGGGGAAACGAAAGGTTAACACATTAGGGTTTCAATCAGGAAAGGCACACCCTCATCAGTCATGTGTGTGCTTCAGTGCTCTTCTGGAAGACATAGAATGCGTAGTGCATGCCAGGTTCAGCCCCAGCTCCCATCACTCATATACATCTACACACTCTTACATGGAAAAGTTATTTCCTCTACATTAGTGTTTCATTGACTTAGTTTTAGATTATGAAGTTACTTCCAGTTTGCCAGTGACACCCTGACTCAAACACTAAAAATATCAGAAGACCTAAAAAGTATGGCCATTAAAATGTCTTCTTTATCAAAATGCAAAGAAACTTTGTTTCCTACTCACTGTCTCTAGCCTAGCCTTGTAGAGGAATTAAAATCACCTTCATGAGCCTAAAACACGGAACGGGTAAGTTCCAAATAGCATTCAGAATCATACATTAGGACTCAGGTGAACTGTATTTTTATTCACACGTACTTCTGCAATCAGAACTGTTTGTACAAAGGTTTTCTTAGCTCCAATTTATCAGTGCAAGAACTTTTAGTACTCATATTCAAAGAGAAAGCAGCATAACTCTTTCTGGCCTCTCAGGAAACATTTTTGAAAGAACCTGTACTTATGGGTCAATTACCACCAGGTACACTGTACTTTTACAATGTCTTCCCAATATACATTTCTTTCCTTTCTGAACTATATATTGCTTGAGTTTTCTTCTGTTTGTTTTACTTCTACATCCTCCTAAAATGCATTTGTAGCAAATGCTATCTTTTTCATCAAATTCCACTTGAAGACAAATCTTCAAGACTGCAAATGAAAGGGCTCCTCAGTAGCAGCAGAAAATTATGTTCTATTCCTCCTGTGAAAATGTTAATGATCATCACACAGAAGCATGTAATGCTATCTAAAGCAAAGGCTGCTGAGAAAAGTTCCGGGGTATTAAAAGTAACAAGCTGGCAGCACTGGATTCCCTCTGTAATCCAAAGGTTAGGAGAATCTCTAGCTGCATTTGAAGTAGTAACAGCTTTATGCTCAGTCACATATTTGGATGTTACTTTTGCCAAAGCTGTGCAGTTGGTGCAGCTGTCCTTCCACAGAGAAATCTCTTGGAACGTTAAATAATCAGTGTACAGGAACATAAGGATAAAAACTAGATAATATTTTTTTCATTAAATACTAATGATACAAAAGTATACAATAACTATATACCAATTAGAGTGAACTCAGAAAAATACAAAAGCCAAATGTAATCACCAGCATAAAGTATCATATTTTATAACTTTTTTATAAGTTTAGTTAATGGGAAATTCAATCACTTTGATTTAGATTTTGATGCCAACATGAATCAACAAAATGATTCTTCAGATAGGCAAATAATTTTCTTCACTAACGTGACTAAAGAAACCACTAATGTTATCCATAGGAATAATGCAATTGACTGTGTGTAAAATAACCATAGTGACAGTAGTGAAGTCTAGAAATAACTGGCTTGATACGAGCTGATTTGGGTGCCAGCTGCAGATTAGCAGAGTTTTATGCTTACTCTTTGATGTGAGAAGCTGTGTGATGCCAAACCTGCATGGTTACCACCACACTGCACATGAGTAGCCTCCGGTTTTCTTCGATGCTTCAGCAGCCACTTTGAATTGAAATCACATTGCACAGAAGGCTGAGTGCAAAGAAAGGGCTTATGAGGACCCAGTACTTAAGTATGGTCTTCCTCAGAGTTCTGTAAGATTTGTGGAGAGTGTCTGAATCCAGGATGGGTAATGTCATTAAATAACTTATTTGTACCCATCAATAGCTACTTCAGTACACACATTCATATAGAACACGCAAAAACATTCTGTAAGCAGCCTGCTCCCGAGAAAGTGCATGGCCTTAGGGTCCTGCCTGTCCTCTTCCTACTTCAATGAGGTTGAAATCTACTCTTCTTGTAAAGATCATTTACTTATCCTTTTCTAGCTCTTTCCCTGGATGAATGGACTAGAATCCAATGCAAAAATATCTGTCTTTCATGGATTTCTTGTTTTATACAAAATTCGTATTCATTATTAATGGCAACTTAGAGAATATTTATAAATTCTCTATTTTAGAAGGATGTCATTAGTATCCATATTTTTCCATGTCTATAGGCATGTGTAAAAAAGAAAGCCAAAACCAGGAAGAAGCATTTTTTATTATTATTTTATTGGGAAATCTATGGAAAATACCATTATGTATAAATCATGCAGTTACTATTTTTATGCCAAGCATAAGGTGATAAATGTCAAGTCCTTAGTTTGAAAAGTTTAGAGTCAGCTCAATGCTAGCTCTTGGCCTCGATGTCTTTTCTTTTTCTATTTTTATTCTATGGGATATCGACAATGTGTATCGTGCACACAATAAGTAAAAGAGAACATAAAAAGAGCTGTCATTTGCAAAACATCTTGTTTTGAGAAGAGGGAATTCATTAATCTTTTTTTGGAAATGGAAAGGTGAACAGAATTTAAAGCCTTCAAAAAAGCCCAGTCTAAAATTACAATGGTTAGCACTAGGGAGTAAGTTAGAATATTACTTGTATTATGCCAGTTGGCATGCAAGGCTCCACTTAGCAGTAAAGAATGTTGCTAATGTGCCTCGAGTGTTTCTAAATTCAAATTAAATACTTCCTCATTCTGTGTGTATGCTGGGACCATCCTTTCATGTCTTGAATAGACCAAACTATGTTACCCTAGCTGCTGTGCCCAGCTTGACGTAAGGACAAGAATAAATAGGATAATTTTAGAGGTTGTTTTTGAGCTTGATAGTTTTACTTTAAGAAAGAACTTACCAGCTGGAAACATGTATGTATTAACAGCAATAGGAACTGCATTTTCAGGATAAGTTGACAACTCTTCATGTCTAGGAAGTCCCCCACTAACCAGTGCGGGATACGCTAGAAATAGAAGTAAAGCCTTTATCTGTTTTAGTAATCACTTGAGATCCTTATTTTTTCATTACAAATCCCTTTTTTCCTTGCATATTCGTATCTCAGTTTTCTTAAAATTGAAAATACTAATTTTCTCTATTTTGAGCTGATTTAAAAGCTATGATTTTCAGAACATACTGAGAACTTCCCACTCAGTGCTACTCCATTTTAAGTACAGAAAAAGATAGACATCCAGAATGACTACTTATCTCTGAAGACCTGGAAATAAATATCTAATATTTCCCTGGATGTTTTCTGAGCATTTGCTTTTGAAATAGTTCATAGTCATGAACTAAAATTCAAATCATATTACTTAGTTCAGTAAAAGAATTTTGATCCTGCATCCAGCATCTAAACTGGACTGCTGCAGCCCGTCTGTGAGAAAGTGATAGCTCAGAAAAGGCTAGGAGCCCTGATTGTGCCATTTTGTGGTTGAGTCATGCAGAGAAACTGCTTTTTTAGTCTTCTGTTCTCCTCTTTGAGTGCATTTAAAGTGGTATGGAAGATTGGCAGTAAGAAAATAATTTCCCTTTCTGTTTGCATAGTATGTAACATTTTGGATTGTCATAAATGTTGCATAAAGCATCATCTTTAAAAGCATCTCTGTTCACCTCTATCACTGCTAAGACTTTTCAGCAGAGGGAGACACTGTGAAAAACTGATCTTGCTTTATTTGCAGTATGGCTTGAAGGTCAATGAAGATATTTTGTCTCATTTGACTAATTGAAATTCCTTTGAACAGCCCAAGTGCAAAAGTTTAACTCATAATTAAATGCTGAGATCACATTTCTTGTGTAAGACACGGTGGGTGGAGAGAAATATGAACAAGAAAAAAACCAAAAACCAACCAGCTAAAAATACTTTAGAAGAGAAAGAATTTATTTTAGGACCATCAATGCTTAACATTGCGCAAATATTTTTTTGATTATTTTTTATTATTTATTTCCCTTGTCAATATAATTTTACGATTTTAACAGGTCAGTATGAAATTTTGTTAGCTGATTGGCTGTTTGATACAGAAATTTTTGGAAAGCAAAAAATGAAGGACATGAGAAACTATTTTTCACTGTTTTCTCAGTCTTTACTGAGCATGTGTTTATTCAGAAGTGAAGCAGTTCATGAGTGTTGCCAAGCATTGTAAGATCTGGTACCATCATCACTCTGCAGACAAGTTCTCAAAGGGCACAGGAAAACACAGAGAATCAGCACAGTGTCATCAGAAAATCTTTTGAAAATCTCTCAAAAGAGGAAATAGGACATAATAAAGTAAAAAGTGTAGAAATAAACAAATGACAATAAGCAGAGAGATAAGAGGCCAATCAATAAACAAGGATAGAAATGTCATCCACATGTACCTCTATAGGTGTTTGTGCTGTGTGTATAATGTGTCAAGGACACAGACAAAGCATATGAAATGTGACTATTTAAGCACATCCTGCTCATAGGACAAAAGTAAAAGCTTGAATCCTCAGTATCATCTTAGAAAAAATTGTGAAGCCAATGAAGTGGCTCTTTGCAAGCCTCAACAAAAGAAATCATCTTCCTGTGCCATTTTCTACTTAATCTTGTTCCACAGAGTTTAATAATCTATTAATATCATCATTTGTTCACTCAAGCTCAAGGGGTGAAGTTATCTACTGTCTCTAAATGTCAGCATCATGTATCTGCATTTTCTACTGACTTCTATGGCATTAACATTTTCTCTTTACTTCGTCAAACCCCTAGGAAATCACACTTTTAGCATATCATCATTATTGAAGATAAAAAGTCAAATTCTGAGGAGAAATTGCAAGATTAGGCTTGCATATGTAAATCTTATTTTCTACAGTTATATATGGAATTTGAATAACTAAATATGTGATCACATGATTTTATGAACTGCATGAATATGATATTTTTTTCCAGTGATTTCTGTCTTGTTCTGTTCAGAAAACTGATATTGTCTAAGTTACAAACTTTTGCTTATGTTTTGCTTCTGATTTTTTAGTGCTTTGTTTCTGATTTCCTGTTATATTGTACCTGCAAGTATTCGGTTTATTTGAATTTTTTTTTTTTTGTCCTTGTGAGCAGACCATTTAAAAGCCAAATCTTCCACACTGATGTATAACCATTTTTTCTAGAATTATCATTTCACTCCATTCTAGTTACCTTCTGTATAGACAGTGGTTTCTAAGCTGGAGGTAAGCAATAATCTCCAGCACTATACGAGAAAAAAAAAAAAAAAAAGCAAAAATACCAAACCAAACCAAACCAAAAACCAAAAACAGCAACAAAAAAAAACAAACAAACCCAAACACTTCGGAAATCCCAAGATAAATCTCAGTGCCATAAGTGCCTGAAAACATCCTGCAAAGAAACTAACCTTCCTCACATATGCACCAGCAAACATAATATATAGCATAAGATTATACTCTAGGAAACTTCAGTGATTTTTTTTTAAAGAAATCAATAGATTTTTGTGATTTATTAGATGTAGCACTTACTAATATAATAAAAAAGAAGTTTCTCTACTAGTCCTGTGTTTGCTCATGCCCAACTATCAGAAACACTCTCCATAAAAACCACAATCATTTGTATAGTGATGATTTTGTGTATTTTTACTTTTCTTTTTTTCTGCAGTATTCAGCCATTTAAACATGAAATAAATACGAAAATAATTTTTTATCATTGTTATATTAAAAATAAATCACTTTCATAGCCATTTAATTTCAATGGGTTCTGCAGTCAAAAGAATTGAAGTTCATTTGAAAGGTAAACGTTTACAAAATAACCTTCACTGAGGAGCTGTGTCTTTTACTGTCCTATAGGAAATCTGTTTTGATTTGACAGAATGATAAGCCTTTGAAAACTGTGGACTGAAAATACACAGTAGACTTTTTGCTAAGCTCATAAAGTGCCCAACTAGGAATGGATTCATTGCACATGAATAAGAGCTAAATTAGCTGTGTATTGAAAAGTCTCATTATATGCAAGGCTGGAAGTCCTTGCAGAACTTGGGTCCTAGTGAACTGTTTCTGCGCACTTTGTCACATACTCTGTAGAGATCATTATTCTGAGGTGGTAAAAGGTCTCTTCAACATTTTTTGGCTAATCTGAGCTTTACAATATCTTATAGTAAATTTAAAAATATTTGTTTGTGGTTTTTTTTTAATTATTTTTGGGGTTTTTTTTTGAGGGGAAGACTAATTTACTTGTTTTTCCTTCCTGGTATTTTTTTTTAAAGAGGAACTTTGTTACACAGGAAGGAAGGATTTAGAAGCAGCTGTACCCAATTCTTTATTGGGTACAGCATTGTGCTGTGACTTTTGAACATATGACAGTCATCCACCAGTTTGAGTAAGAACAGATATGTTTTAATTCTATTTGTGTGAGAGATGATAGCTGCTTTTCCTATATAAAAGGCAAGATTCAAAAGCTGAATGAAATAATTAAGCAGGCAACTAACAGTGGACTCCAAAAAATCTCACAAAAATAGCACTCTGTGTGTAGTTTCATACATGTATGTTGCTTCTGTGACAGAATAATGAACACTGCAAATCTTTTAAATTATGATGGAATTTTATAGGAAAATTTTAAAGAAAATGCACATACACTCCGAAATGTCTCTTGCAATATATGTTCCCTGTCATTGTTGTCATAAGAATTACGATGCATAATTATATACAATATATATTTTATATTGCACAATGCATAATTATAGCCTTTAAAATATAGAATCACAAGAATAAATCTCAAACTGATATAATTATTACTACAGAATTAATATTCAACAAAGTAGTAAAATCCTGTGGTAGAATTATTATTACTGAGTCATAAAAACGTGAAAATTTAAGGAATCTCCTTTCCCTGAGTGACCTGTAATCTGCTCATTGCCAATTGTTACTCTGTCCTCTAGATCCATATGTAACTTTCATACCTCTGCTGCTAATGTTGAAAAACAATGTTCTAAATTTTTCCTATTCTAGAAATAGATTTTTCTAAGTTCCAGACTAAATTCTTGACAAGTTAAAAAACATGTTTCCTCTGTCAACTTTACTTTAAAAACTTAATTTATTTTTTTCCTCAATGTGTTTAATATTGAGATGCATATTGAAAAAAAAAACAAAAAACAAAAAACAAAAAAACCAACCAACCAACCAAACAAAAAAAACCACAACAGCAACAACAAAAAATTCCCACTTTTATTCTTTTTTGTTTTTATTGTTCCTAGCTATACTGCGTAAGCTTTTCTGCAGTATAAGTTTGAAATTAGCTTTGCAATAGTTAGGTCAGGTGCTGCTAGCAGCCTAGCAGTAGCTGCACTGAGATGATAGTTGCCTCGTTTGCTCTGTTGCTAAAAATGAAATCTATATTTACAGTGATTTTTCTCTTTAGATGTCAGAGGAGAGAAATCTGTGAGGAATATGTGAAAGTGGTGTCTTTCTCTCCTGAAAAGACTATGTTGTTTGCACTAGGCTGAGAAGGTCTATGAAGAAACTTCAGCTTTAGCCATTCCTTGGGATCTCTTTAAAGCATTAACTTAACTTTTTATACTATAAGGAGTGAAACCTCCTTTATACAAAGATGACTGTGTACCTGGATAAATGTCTATAAAACCGGGAAATTATTTCAAAGTTAGGAAAAGACCTATTAGACAAGGTTTTATCTCTTTAGGAATCATGGACATTATTCTGGAGAAACAAAACTGGACTGCCCTTCTCTCTTATTTGAACAGATCAAGTAATTTTCAGATGAAAAAAATCACTCATTGTTTCTCCAGGCTAATATACTGATTTTGAAGAGAAAAGCTCTTACTTCATTTTCAATTACATATGAACACAAACATACTTTCAAATATATTATTTGACAAGATTTCATGAAAACAAATGCAATAAAAACTATCACTTTCATCGGAATAGAAGAACCAAGTCAAGACAGTGTTTATGATATATGCTTATTAATGATAGCAAGTTTGACACATGCTGTATTTTTGCACATCTGCATGCCTTTGAGCATACTCACTGCATGTGAAGTTCCAATAAGTACAGTACCTTCATAAGGAGAGTAGCTTAATTTCCAGTATTTGGCTGCCACAAACAAGTAAATATATCTGTAGCAATCCCCAGAGTGAAATCCACATTGAACTGGTAAACTTAGTCAGGCTTAGCAAAATTTGTATGGATAAGACTTTTCTTTCCTCTGGGCAGCTAACAATTTGCTCAATTTTAAGCTGTAACTAATAGGATTATTTTTCTATCGCATTATCAGCTTCATTTTCTGTTGTTCATGGGGAACTGCAATTTACACTAAATCATGTTTTAAATAATGCCATACCAGTTTTACTTGAGCTAGGCGGCATTGGCTTGAGAGGAGCTTTTATATCTGCTAGAGCTCTGTGCTTAGAAAAAAAATAATGTGACAGATCTACTGAAACTTATGAATGCATTATTGCTGGAACATACAATACTTGACTTTTGTACTTTAATATCAATCTTTTGGCAGCATAGTTGCTGCAGATGAAAAAAAATGTGCATATCAGCTTTTATTCGTATTCATGTGTTGACCTTAAATTACCGCCTTTCCCAGATGGCCAGTCATCTCTACGTTTTGAAATGCTAACTGGCACCACTATGCTTGCCATACTATTGCAAACCTGTTTTCCCTGAATTCTGTACCATATGAAGTATTTTGTGACTATGTGCCAAAAAAGAAAAAAAAAATTAAAAACCAGAGATATTATTGTTATGACAAAAACAGGAAAAAGAACATTAAATATTATTAACCTAGAACTTTTCAGATATTATTCTCTCACTGTTTGTTTTATTTTGATTTACTCAAAATAAAGTAATAAACTCTACTGTCATAGCGGAACTAGGGTATGACTTGCATTCTTCTGAGTACAATTCATCAATCATTTTATCAAAATTGAGACTGACAGAAAAAAACTGACTTGTTCCAAAAAAATTCTAGGGCCATCTATCTTAGCCTCCTGGTTTAACATAAATGCTCTAAAATGTTTTAGAGAGGAAATAGGATGGTAATTTAGAAAATGGCATGGTGAACACATTATGCTGAAGGGCTTGACAACAGGAGAAAGTGTTAGCTTTCAGCAATATCACTATATTCGTCTCTTGGAAAACACCCTAATCCACAGTTTAGCCAAGGAGACTTTTCCACTCACAGAGAGGTAGCAAAATGGACAGAAGTGGAAAGGACTTGTGTCGTGACCCACTGAGGAGGGGGGGAGATGTTCATGCTAAGTCCTTATCAGTCTGAACAGACATCAGACTATGAGTCAGGGAACTCCTCTGATTTTATTATACAGGTACCTTAACTCAAGCAACCAGCCCAATATTTAGACTCAAAAAGGGTTGTTTAATAAGCCCTGAAATTTTACAATACATTTCCACAAGTGGTGGCTAGCTAGCCTTAAATTTTACTGGGTTGAATATGATAGAAGTGCTTTACCCAGGCAAAGTAAGGGAAGAGAGAAATGAAGACAGAATAGAGAGAAAGAGGAAAAAAAAATCTTGTATCCTTAGAACCCATGTTCATCCTGCCATATGTATATGGTCAGGACCTGGGATAAAGAATGAGAAGGAGAAAAAAGAGAAGACAGAGAAGAAAGAAGAAAGGTATGTGAGGAGGCAAACTACTTCATTTTATAGTTATATGTGTAACTATATTTTACATAGAGGTGAATGCCTCTTAATGCAAACTAGACTTTTTGCACCATTTCATTCACACATGCACAATCAGGCTTTCTGAACGAGCTCTCCCTCCCCCAGGAAGTGAGTTAGAGGGATGGGACAGGATGGAACATCATTTATAGGTGGACTTGGAAGTGTTGGGTTAACAATTGGATTTGATGATCTTAAAGATCTTCTCCAACCTAAATGATTCTATGACTATATTTATACTCAAATTACTTCACTGTTTACCCCTTTAGAAGAAAAGTTTAGTTGCCTGAACATTTTTCCTCACCCAGTTCACCTTTCCTCCGTGTTTGCCATTGGTTAATCAGATTCATTCTTTTTGATCTCATTTAATATACCAGAGAGTTTCTCTTGTCTTATTTATGAAATCAGCATTCTCACCCTAAAAATATTCATTGCCCCAAAGTGCTTGCCAGTCCATTCATACAGTAAGTTCCCTGTGTTCTGTTCAGGTTTTGGTTCTTTTTCATAATAGATATATATATATTTAACTTGCATTTTCTTTATCAATAAATATTTTTTATCTCAATCTTCCTACCTCAATCAAAATAATTATTCTCATTCTTAACCTCTGAAGATATTGATGTCTGCCCTTTGTTTTTATCATAATTTCTTGGTTCCCATACCATCAAATGAAATATTAGACATTATTTTCTTTTGCAATACATATGATACACAGCTGTACTAATTTTGTTTTTTCAAATTAAAGTACATTATTTTTTACTTGAATATTCTTTTTATGCTTTTAAATGCTTCTGACTGCTCAGAAGAAAAAGACAAATTTGCTGTCCTTGAAAGCATCTTTCCAGGCAGATTGATCCCAGCAAGGCTTCAGAGCAGAGATTTCTATCAAGAAATTCTCACATCAGAATCTGCCATATCGCAACTTTTTTCCCTTATTCAATTTGATCAGGATATTTTCTTTGCTTGCTACACTCCATTCTTTTTTGATAAGATTCCCAAAGGAAATTAAAGCAGAAACAATGGATAAAGTAAAACCAAAACCTCGAGTTATGAGAGTTGTCTACTCAACAATGCAATTGAATCCCTGTTTAAAAAGCATTGAATATAAGCATCTCAGTAACCTGATTCAGGACAGAGTATAAAGATGACATTTTCCACAAGCCTGAGTGTGCAGGAACTCCTATCAATTTATGTGCCTCAGTCTGACTGATTAGGACTCACAATGAGTAACTTACAGGCATTTGCATTTCAGCTATTTATCATTTATATAGATATAAGAAGGAATTAAGCAACCCTAGACCAAGTTTTAGATTTCTAGTTTAGGAAGAGATATGAATATCTTCATTTTTTTTTATCACTGGCATCAAGATTGATGGAAACTTTTTTTTCATAAAAATAATAATATTATTTCCATTTAATATTGGAATAGTTTGAAATACTCTAAAATTATAAAAGTATAATCTTTTTTTAAGTACCCCAAAGCAACAAATATGTACAGAGCTTAACCAAGAAAAAATACTTACTTTGAAACCCACAAAAATACACTCTGTAACATATATCAGGAAAAATGCAAATACTAAAAATCCACGAAGCTGTGCTTTTGATCAGGTCCATTTTCTTTCCAGTCATATATACTCTCTAGTGTGCTTTACTGTTTCCTAAGGAAAAAAAAAAAAAAAAAGCAAAAAAAAACCAAAACAAACCAAACTCATTATTCTGCAAAAAACTGTGTATTCACTTAACCTCATGCTCTCTGGTAGCTCATCCAAATTCACCAGGACTGCTCATAAACCATGAAGTTAAGGTCTGGTACAAATCTTCACAGTATCAAGGTAAACGTCTGCAACCATGGACAGTCACATTCTTTCAAGATTATTCTGTGTCCTTTGCTTCCCCTCCTTCCTGTCCGTGGATGTGTAGTACAGTCACACTGGCCTTTGCTGTAAACAGAAATAAGACACTTGAAAACAAAATGTTCTTTGGTATTCCTGAGGGGGAAAAGGCACTAAATTACACATTCATTCAGTTTCTCTTTACACAGTCAATGAAAACACCTACCATAAATCATGTGAATAATATTAGATGCACTTGACTTTAAAATTAATTCCTTCTCACAGTTTCACTGGAGTCAAAAGGGAAGTAACACCATTCAAAATATATTAAGGGTATTCTTCCATCTAATGCAGTTCTGATTCCTAAGATGCATATTTTATCATAGTCTGATAACTTTCTTTTTCCTCTTTAAAAATACTGTCAACAATTTAAACCTCAGCAATTTTTGTGAACTTTGTTTCTATCCAGCCCCCCTTTAAAAAAAGATAGTGTGGTGCATACAAGGCTTTTGTCTCAGTCTAATAACAGACATATTGATCAATACGTGTAGTTGGATGACAAATTACTATTTTGGAAATTACTTATTGAATAGATAATGTCAACAAAGTACTAATTATTATTATCTGATGCTTTCAAATCTCAAACACATTTAGAATAAATGTTTTGCTTCCCAGATTCATTCCTGAGGCCTTGCATCACAGGACTGCACGTGGCACAAAGGGATGCAGCAGACCCAGAGTTTGCTGCAAGAGTCGGTGTCAAACTGCCCCAAACCCCCTGGGGGAAGTACCTGGACATTCCCTCCTGGCCTGAACATCCATTAACCCATCCATTAACCCATATTGAACCATGCTTTTCGGGGACCCTTACCACCAAGAAGACTAGCTGGAGAGAATCATCAGGATGACAGTGGGAGCCACAGAGTAGTGATTTTTTCTGTAGTCTGTTTCTGTCACTATCTTTTTGTCCCCTCACCTCTTTTCTATTTCTTTTTCTTCCTTTTTTTTTTTTTTCTTTCCTCTTTCTGCCATATTTACTATTAAATAAAATCCATACCATTGACTTTGGCATGTGATCCTGTTTGCACCTTAATCTGGGCAGGAGCAGTTTTAATATTTTTGAAAACCTGATTATAACACCCTCATAAAAAATTTCTTATTTTTTCCAAGGCCCATTGTACTTGGTTTTAGCTTAAAATCTTTATCCCATGACCTATGACCACAAAACTGTATTTTTAAAAAGTGTACCTACATTTTTATGAAAATTTGGAGCTGTTTCAGCTGAAAAAATCTTGTACAAACATTTGAAATATCAACTCACAGTATTTGGGCAGTAATAGTGTCTATACTGTGCAACAGGTTTGCTCACAACAACAAATATATATTAAAAAAACTTTGAAAATATTTTCATTCTGGCAGTTCATTGAAACTGAAATTTTTAATTAGTTTACTCATGTGGGCCTTCTTTTGAGATATGACTGAAAGCTACTAATGTATTTTTCTAGGAAAGTGGAAGAATAAAATATGCATGTAACATTTTTTTCTCCATTTTCTTTGTGTAACTTGGATCCTGGGTAGGGATTTGTGTCACTCTTTTCCAGTGACTCATAGTATTCAATATACTTGGAGAGTACAGATTGCCATTTCAAAGTCAGGACAATTAATTAAACTACCATCACCATTTAATTTTTGCTATCGCCTCCAAATTCCACTTTCTTCTACTTTTTTTCTTGTGAAAAGAATGATAAACAAGATCAAGGACTAAAGATGAAATTATAAAATGCTGACCGTCTTCCTTGTTTGTTTATTTGTTTGCTTGTTTATTTTTCTTTCTTTTTACTTTGCAAGATTTCACTCCAGTCTTTTGTCACCACTCTGTTCTCCACCTGGAATTGCAGCCAGTCTTTTCTTTCTGAAGCAGAGCTCCCTTTCTCCAAACTCTTATCATCACAGGAGAATACAGGAGCAGAGGTTAACAGAGAGACTTTAACAATCCCCCCCTCGAATTTAGTTCTGAGTAACTTCTTTTCTTTTCTTATGCTTTTTTTTCCCACAGCTGAGACAGTTCTTCACTCTGAACTTGCAACTTCCTGTGTATATCTATTTTTATTCACTCAGATCACAATGTAAATACACATAATCAGCCAGTCCTCTCTAAATTTAAGCACATTGAGAATAACAACCATCTCAACAGTTGATCCTGTCTATAGTCCCTTTAAGAGGTAAGGACAAGCTTGAAGAACTGGGACCCAAAGAGTATGTTTGTGTGGTGTAAAGAGGTAATTTTTAAAATTAGATTTTTTTTTTCCAGGAAATGAAGACAAGGAGCTACAGTATATCAAAGTCTGTTTAGTTCATCACTTCTTATCTGCAAATTGTTTCCTCTATAAATGAATGAATCATCACTACTGAACAAATCACTTTATTATATTGCTATTATTAAGAAAAATTGTCTACAAAAAACATTGCAGAAGTTGTTTCACAATGGTTCATTGGACAATACTTAGTAACAGGCTAAAACTAAAGATCCATTTATTCTCATACATCTATTTTATTCCTGTGATTTAGTCTATGGACTAATACAATGCTTCACTTTCAAAAACTGGATTAGACAGTGTAAAATCAATCTATCACATCTTTTCTCACTGCAAGGAGTAGTGCAGTGACTCTAATTTTCTATAATGCTTTCAGAGATATTTGCTAGGTTGTTAGGGTCAAGCTCAGGAAATAGCATAAACTTTATTCAATTTGTAGAGCAGATGAGCATCAATAAACTAAGTCTAAGTGTTGAGTATTGATGCCAGATTTTTTACTGAGACCCTGAGAAACAAATTTTTGAAGGGGATCTGCCAGCACCTTTCATTCAGCACCCTGAAATCTCAAATATTTTTAAATCACAAAAATCAGGTATTAATAAAACGCAGTTAAGAACAAGCCTTTTCAAAAAGGGAAAAAAAAAGTAAACCCAAAAAAACCCCCACAATCAATCAAACAAACAAACCAACCAAAAACACCAGGCTCTAAAAGAGAGAGTAGTCTTAGAAAACAAAACCAATACCTAGCATTAGAGAACAAGAATATCACCTCTCTTGTTGTGTCTTTGCTGTGTAATGTTCTTGTTTCCAAGCTTACTCTCATCTACCACCTCTGAGATTGTCTGGTTTGCAACAAATTCTATAAACTCCTTATTGAGTCTTGGGAAAAGTTTCTTTCTATAGATTCCAAGGCCTGCTGTGTAGGCTAGAAGTCCATTTCAGCAAAGCCCCTCCAAATCCATTCCAAGTCTTTACTATTCTGACAACCCTTTTTTTAGACTGGAGCCTGTCCCACTGGACTCTGCAAAAATCCCCCGGCTATGGGTGTTTATTCCTCATTTGCTGTCTCTTGTCTCCTACACAGCTCTGCCTAATCTGTTATGCAACAACAAGAACGTAAATAGAGATTCCTCATTGCTGCTATTTAACCTCACCCTAGGAGGAACATAAATTAATAACACATGGAAACCATCTATTTCAAGCACCAAAACCAACATTTTGTTATCTGTACATAATTAGCTAGAAAAAAACAGTTTAGAATTAATGGTTTAAAATTGCAAAACTTTTTCCTACTACTACACCTTGGTGCTGTGTATCAATAAATCAGCTTAGGTATAAGGACCAGGCTAGGTTAATTAACATCCAGTTTTATTAAGACTTGCTAGAATTGTCTTTACAGCACATGAATGTATGGAACATTGATGTATTCCAAATCATATTCGGTATTATTAACTGCTCCCTGGTGCATGTTTGTACTGCCAGAATAGATAGAAATGTGTGTTAAAAACAGAATTAAAATAAGTTTTTTTTTTTAAAGTAGACATAAAGCTTGCATAAAATTAGATGAATTTGCTTCTCTTGCTCTACTTACTACTTGTAATTATAATTTCATGCTGTTTGTTTGTGTGCAGAAGCAATGCCTGTTGGATCATATTAACTTGCATGTAGAAGTGTGAGCAATCAAATCCTATTAATTTCAAAGAGGATTCTTAAAGGGGAATCTTTAGTTGATGCAAATTAATTAAACCTTTTATGACAACACTTGGAAAAATAGATGATATTAAGACTAAAATTTGTGAGCATAAGCAAACAGAAAGGAACAGAGCTGGTAGCAATGGTCTGCTACAGTCTCAGGGCCTTTGCCTTCATCAGACATTGTCAACTGCAAATTCAATTGAAGAAGGGACTAGTCCTCTACCCCAAATTGCAGGAGCAACAAAGTATAGTTCCACTGGAGAGCAGGAGGAAACTATCTGGTAGCCAGAACAGCAGCCAACGCAGTCCACCAGAGGACCTTATACATCCATATTGCATATCCAAATGTTCCTGCAACACCTGTTTTGTCCTTAATTTAATTTCTAGTAGAGATATAAGTCTGTGAACATCAGCATAAAGAAATAAAACCCTTGCATTATATTGACAGAGCTGAAGTAAATCGTATTTTGATGATTCTGACTCACTAAATATAATCATTTTAGTGGGGATAGAGTTAATATTTTTTTGCAGCTTGTGTGGTGTTATGTTGTGTTTTTGTGACCAAAACAGTGTTGATAACACATTAAGTTTTTAGCTACTGCTGAACAGTGCTAGCACAGCATCAAAGCCTTTTCTGCTTTTCACACTGCCCTGACGCCGAGTTGGCTGAAGGTGCACAAGTCTTTGAGGAGTACACAACTGGAACAGCTGACTAAACCTGACCAAAGGGATACTCCACAACATATATCATATTCAGCAATAAAACTGCAGGGAAGATAGAGAAAGAGGGGATGTTCAGAATTACTATGGAATCATACTGAGAAATCTATTTAACTTTTTGGTGTCAAAAGCTCATGACAAGTTTGTGCTTACACTGTTGTACTCTTACAATCAGTTACATACTATAAAAACAGCTTGTATTTGGTGAGCGTGAGAATTAAAATATACATGTATAGCTAAATGTTACTGGAATGGCAACAATTTCTGTTTTTAAAATATTGCAAGTAATATTAAAAAATAGAAGAAAAAAAAAAAAAAAGGAGAGGCAAGCAGTACCCAGAGATTATTTCACAAGTGCCAAAGTTTACTAACAGATCATATTATAATGGACTTCAAATGCAAAAGAACTTTATTTTTTATCCAAGCCGTATATCTAATAATTATCTTCCCTACTGAAATTTTGTACAGGACAATAATATATGGTTAATTTGATTATGTATTACAGGAAATAATAATGAGGAACGCAGACCATTACTTATCAATAACTAGGCAATGTTCAAAATTGTTGTCTGAATATTTTCCTGAGAATACTCTTACTTGACAAGATAGGTGAGCTGCATTTTCACTTGAAAGTTCAAATGTCAATTATCTAGTCTTTCTATCAGCATTTTCACAAATTGGACTAGGCAGCTTGAATGATTTGGCTCCTAATGGACTGCAGTATCAGCACAGATGAAGCGAAAGAATAGCATAGTTTTCATGGCCATAATTTTTTTTTAAATTTGCTTCACTCCACTGGCCAGAGTTTTAAAAAGCTTAATTTTTAGATACACACAACTCCCTGATAAAATTTAGTCATCAAGAATATCCTGTAGCAACTGGGAATTGTTTCATAGATTATTTATCACCCCTGCTAGCACATATCATCAGTAGCCCTATATGGTTAAGTTTAATTTCCAGCCTTTGAAACGGTTATATTTCTTTATTTTATGCACAAGCAAGACTTCTTTTTTCTTCACAGACAGGAATAAAATAATTCCCTAATCTTTGTACTACCTACCTGCTTGAGAATTAGTTTTCAAACACAAGGTGCTGTGATTGAATTTTCTCACTTGCTTCCTAAGTTATTGTGGTGACAGATTTGAGTCCAACAGCCATCTCTAACTCCACTGGCACAGCATCTCACCAGAAGCATTCCCTGAGAATTATCTCTGTGACCAGGGAGTCATTGCTGAGCTCCCTAGTTGCATCAGGGTCTCTTCTTTCAGACCTTCTGTTCAAGATTACAATGCATCAGACTAGAAAAGTTGTGTTGCAAAAGAAAGCTAAGCTTCAACTTGGATGAATTTCCATAAATTAAATTATTTGTCCATAACTCAACAACATAAATAACACTTTGAGATAATTCTCTTCCTAATTTTTCCTATTACATTGGACTCGATTTTGGTGAAGAAATGAAAAATCTTTCCAGGATATTTCCTGTGTTCTGCATTTTATGTTTTTTTGTATTCTGGTATGGGTTTTAGTTGGGTTTCTTTGTTTAGTTTGTTTTTCTCAGAGGAAATATTCTGATCTCTAATTTTGTGTTTTAACTTGTTAAATAATAACTTTAATTTTTAAATGCTAATAGATATCACAGCTTCAAATCCAACTCTGAGGAAAATTTCTGGGAAAATTCTTCAACACTGGCAAAAATCATACTCTTCTTCACTTTCAAAGTAGCTATTCAGTAATCTATGATTTTTTTTTTAAATGAGTACCTCATCCAGGGAAAGATATTTTATTATTCTTTTGTTAAGTAAATGACATTTAAGACAAAGATACAGTAAGAAACAGTATTGTTAAAGTTATTATCAACTTCAATTTACTCATATTCCTACATCCATGCAGGTACTTAATTAATGTCATCATATCCTTCTATTTATGACCTATTCAGTAGTTGAAGTGGGTTTTGATATAGTATCTCTTAAGGCATATTTTTCAATACTTAATCATTTTCACTGCTATTCTCTGAAATGTTTTAAAATGTTTCAATATCGTTCCTTCAGTGTCATCTGAATTAAAGGATTCAAATAAATTAGATAATACACTAGCATTATAACTTGCTCCTATTAAATTTTCCCACTTATTTGTAAAATGAGAAAAAAAACTGAAAAAAAGCTTTTATTTTACATATCTCATGGCTCTTTGATTAACTCAGTCCTTGGAAATTTTATGTTAAATGAATATTAGCTTTTTCTCTTTTCTTCCACTCTTAATTAGTTTACTAGTCCAGCACTTCGAATAAGTGTTTTTGTTTCAACAGAAATTAAAGATATCTAAACTTGGGGGGAAAAAAATTATAATAGGTTAATGATCGATAAAATAATAGTAATAATAATAATTATTATTTTTTTAAAAATTCTTCTCCTTTGTCTATAATTTTTCCGATTATTGGCAACCAGAGTCACACTTTCCTCATTTCAGTATTATGTTGCTTTCTGAATCTACTTGAGTTTTCCTCTGCAGAGGTGGCTTCAATTTCAAGATTATATTTAAATAGAACTGACATAAAGCTGTAAAATCCCTCTGTCTTTACCATAGCAGAAGATATCAAAGACTCCCTTTTTCATTCATGGTTTTCAGTATTTGCTGCATATAGCAAATCAGTATCCGCTCCTATCAAAAGAACATCACTCATAACTAATTTCACATTGGAACAAACTAAAAGACTTCAATGTTGGAACAGTGGTGCAGTGACAGATTTGTTTAGGATGATTTCACAGCCATAAAGTTATTTTTAAAATTTTATGTATAATTATGTAATAATGGGATTTGTCTGTATATCTATCATATATTTAAAATAAGATTTCCTTCAGCCCCTAAGGATCAGTACTGAAACTAAACTTATGAGGAACATATTCAACGCTCATACAGTGTATTAGGGATTTTTTCAGAGATTCCTAAGACAGAAAATGGTGATGTTATGGTTTATAGACTCTTTCTGTCCATCTGCATATTGAAATATTACACTGTAGACTAAACAAGTGAGTTGAAAAAAAAGTAATGAGAATTTATGCCATTTCCATAAAATGAGCAACCTCTTTTCAATATATTAGGTAGTGAAAACTGTTTTAGATTTGAAAATTCTAAGTCAAACTTGCCCGCCCAAATCTGAATTTCTACATGTCTATCACTAAGCAAGAAAGCCTATGTTTTTATCACCACGGGAGAGAACGTGCCAGTTTCAGGCTGTGATTAAAGCTATCCTAGAGTAAATATATAAAAACCTACAGATGATTACCTTACAAATGCCTTCTTTTCCTCCACTGGCATGGGAGACAAACTTTTTTAAACTAATATAAAGTTAAGCCCCCACTAGAATAATTTGTATTATCATTTAATAACTTTTAAAATAATTTTCAAGTAAGACATCCTATATAGGACATGGTTTTACAGATTCACCTTACAAAATGAAAAATAAATTCGGAATCTCAGTAGGAATAAAAATGAAACTGCATCTTTTGCTGAAGTCAAATATTAATTTCTGGAAGATGATACCATTTAGCAAAGAGATATGCCTTTAAAAATTTGTTTTATACTTAAGTGTTCTGATCATCACACACCTAAATTATCAAAGTACCACATGAAGCTGAGCAGTTAGAGGAGATCTGTTAGAACTTTCTTTTTTTCCTGGATGAGGAATTGAATCCAGTTCCTTCTGCTTCCAGGACTCTAAATCGAAGATATTCTGTAGATGATGTCTTTAATACAATCATTCTTAGTTTGTCTTAAGGCAAACAATTGTGAAACTGTTTTACAAACATAAAAAAAGATAAAAACTTCAGAAGAAAGGGCTAAGAAAAACATGCTAAAAATATCTGCTTGCTCTTGGAAAAGTTTTAGAAGTACCACATCAAGTCTTGGGAAGAAAAAGATAAAAGTCTTTACTCCATACCAGCCTTCTGATTTTGGCTGTACTCATATTTTAGATGACCATGTACATATGGGATAAGATATAGAAATCAGGAGGTGAACATCAATAATGTATCATTTGCTTTTTGCAATGGACACCAAAGTCTACAGAAAGCTATTACTTAGTTTGATATTTTTTACTCCATTTTACAAAAGAAAAAACAAAATGCTCCGCACATTCACAGAATCACAGTATCACTGAGATTGCACAGGACTGCTGGAAATCACCTAAGTCCAATTGCCTGCTCAAGAAAGGCCAAGTACATAGTTTACTTAGAACATCGTCCAATTTTGAATGTGTCCAAGGATGTAGACTCCACAACCTCTTTGGATGAACAATTTCAGTATCTGGCCATTCTACAAGTGGAAAATAATTCTCTTTCATTTAAGCAGATTTTCTTGTATTTCAGCTTGCGGCCAATGACTCTTGTTCATGTGCTGAACATCACTTAAAAAAATCCAGGCTCCATCTTCTTTACTTTCCCTGAGGAGGTACTTAAAGAAATTGCTAATTTGTGCCTTAGCCTTCTGTTCTTCAGGCTGAACAGCCCCAGCTCTCCCAACCTTTCACTTTGTGACAGATACTCAAACTATTTATGTGGCCTTTTGGTGGGCTTTCTGCAGTATGTCCTTTTCTCACTTGTACTCGGGAGCCCAGAACCACCATAGTGATCCACATGTGGTCTTGGATAAAACATTTCATTAATGAAATGCTTAGTTACATTTATATATCAGTTGTCAATACTATCACTGAGCCAAGAAGCAATAACTGACATCATGGCTTAAAGGAAACACTGTAACTACTAAGTAATTAGGAGAAGATAATATCCTATGATGAATAACTGAGACTCAAAAGCAGTGATCAGTCACACCCCAGCAGCCCTGCCTTGTAAAGTCTTATAAAAGCCAACAAAACCAACACTCAAGATTCACCTTTGGCCTTTTATATCAATGTGCAAGCAACCCTATGATTTTGAGCTTGACAGCTGACAAAATATATTCCATCCTAAGGACTCTCTTCACATAAATGGTGCATAAATGATTCTGCCTTCAAGAGCAGCCATTAGCACATCACATGGCAGACTTTCATGGTCTTGAGTAACATACACTTATGAGGTGTAAAGATGCCCTTTATTTCAAAAAGGCCAAGGATAAACTTTAGATGTCTGAAAAACTGCTAAATTTGAAGATCTATCAGAGAGTTAGCATTAGATGCAAATTAAGAGAAGGAAAATGTGTCATTTACAAAAAATAAGAGTGCTGATGTTTCGTTAATATGGTTTCAATCTACAACTATTGGAAAAAAAGAAAAAAAGAAAGCTTATGATTGCAACATTAAGCTACAGATTTTATGCAAAGGACAATTTTTAAGGCTATCATTATTTATTAATTTTGTCTTAAGTGCTGTAGTTTTCTGCACTTCCAATTTAACACACCAGTATTCATTTATCACTGTAGGGCATCACTGGAAGCTGCGAAGTGAAGATTCAACTAGAAGTTGGCAGACATGCAAAGAAATGTAATGCCACCCTGGGTTACAGCTGTAGTCTAATTTTGACTGATGAGTAAACACATGTGAATTTGGTTGTTTGTTCTTTGATCATTATTGGTTGATCTTATTTAAAATAATATTGATATGAATCCTTTCATTATTATTCACCTTCTACATTTGTGTTTTACTTTGCATCCTACAGTAATTATTTTTATCTTGCTAGGGAACCATTATGTATACCTCACCTTTTACTTTTATTGAGGGCCAGTTACATTTTTTTCCCAGAAAGACAATTTCTAGGTCTCACAGTGTCCATCACATTGCCCTGATCTTTTTTGAGAGCACAAGCCAGAGACTTTCAAAAGTCCTTTTTTTTTACTTTGCTACACTAGTAGTTTATGAGCTGTGTCTGTAGTATTTTATTTGTTATGAGATCTACGGATCATGAGCAGCAGCAGAACTAGAAAAAGAGATTCAGTGGAGAATCTCTTTGCACAGCAAAAAAGTCCTAAAAATATAAACGATTTTACAGCTTCAAGTTTTATCTCTTATTGGCCTAAAAGAAAAATTATTTTTGTAACATAACTGATACTCAGTGACTGTATGTGTCTACAAAACATAAATAATATGCTGATTCTGTTTAATACAGCTGAATTTTGTCCTCTTGCTCTTGATAAAAGCTTTATTACATGAGAAGACATTGTGATTCACATCATGACCATGCACAATTTACAAGAATTATTCAAAGCTTCCTCTAAAGCTTGAGTTCAACAGGTAAGACACTAATTCTTTGGCTGTTAAGAGACCAAATTTCTAATTTGAACTAACTGCCTTTATTAAGGAAATCAAAATAGTTCTATCTAGTTTTGGGGAAAAAAGTTTATGAAAAGGATACTTGAAATCATAACAGATTTAAAAAAAAAAAAAAATTAAAAAAAACCCCAAAGAACCACCAGAGTTTGTTTGGGTAAACAAAAAAGATCCTAGTTTCCCTATGCATCTTCACACAACTTTTGTTTGGAGATCAACTGATTAATTTTAGAGTTATTTCATTGGCATTTATGCTTTTCCTCACTATTGATCAAAAATTAGTTTAAACAAAACATCTTCTTACCTTTGTTAAAACAATTATTTAGTCCTTGAAAGAAAAGAATATTTTCTTTCATCTTTTTGACCATTCCAGATAAAAATAACTTTATAAAGAAAGTGATGTGCCATTTTGTAAAAGACAGAAAGTATATACCTATATTCCTGAGTACTGGAGATTTTTAAGAAAACCTATAATGTATATTCACATAATTTTTTCTCTGAGTTTTTGCGGCAATGTTATGTTCAGCAATAAAATGGATGGCAGTCTCTGTTGTAAGCTGCAGCATAAATGCTTTCCAGGGAAATTTCAATTTATTCATGAAATCATATGACATTTGTTCGATGTCTTAGAGTAAATTATAGCCTAAGAGACACCAGAGCAGTGACAAACATATGGTCCATCCTACCTAATATAATATTTTAGGCAAACGCCTGTCCTAGACGTCTCTGATTTTCATAGGCATTAGCAGACAAGTGTCTGGAGTTTTATGTTTCCAATATAAATTAAATTTCTGTCTCACCCCTTCCCTTCCCTTCCCTTCCCTTCCCTTCCCTTCCCTTCCCTTCCCTTCCCTTCCCTTCCCT
>VXBI01007920.1:102426-152709 GCA_013397375.1 Toxostoma redivivum | reverse complement strand
TCCCTTCCCTTCCCTTCATACAGAACAGAAACAATTCAGTTGCAATGCTTTGTCAAGAATTTAACTTCTAAAATATATCAAATCTTATCCTGTTCAAATGTAATCTGCCAGACTGAAGAACGAGTGAAAGAAGTTACAGGAAAGGAAGAAGGATAGGTTTGGGAAAATTATAGAAAAAACTAAAACAAATTTAAAAGTATTCAAAAACATCTAAGCTGATAAATTTAAATTGTTCATTAAAATAATTTGGAAATCTGTGTAGAGTGATTGACTGCTCAAAAGTATAAATAACTTTCTAATTCATCCATCTGCATGTCATGCTGCACTGATTCTCAGCTGTTTTATCATTGTAGCTTAATTTTGAATTATCTGAGGAATAGGTTTAGACTATAATCCATTAGGTGACTTATGCCTTGACAGTAAATGAGATTAAAAGGTCAAGGCAAACCTGCAGTACGTGGGACTGAAGCATGTTTCTGACCCTCTGTCCTTAGATTTATACTAATAAATTCAATATAACGAGGTCTGCTTTTTAATATAAAGGGCAACTGGAATGGAATGCCATGGACCTACCAATATATTAAGCTCTCTAACCTCTTGGACAGGATGTCTGCATTGTTATGAGACAATAAACAGCTTCAACCAAAAAAAGGCAATTTGACAATATAGAAAACTAGAGTCCAATGCTTGAAAAATATGTGAGGAAAGATTTATTGTTATTTTTAATTAATCTCACTTGTTACATATCTGATATGTGCTTCTAAACATGTTGAAATACAGACTTTTCCTCTGCTATGTGTTCCATTCACCACCACAGGAGCCCACTCTCTGGTTATTATGCACCCTTTCGGGAGAAGTCTTATTAGCAAAATTTAAACAAACAAAGGAATTTGTACTCCATTGAGATGTGCCTATGTATTTAACCCTAATGGGAGTGGAAAAATCATTTTGAAATTTGTCCTTTGAACCACTGTCTATAAAATCCAAGTTATGAAATTATTCATCCCCATGGACATCATATGAACAAATTCCCTACATGACATTTTACAATTAATTTTCTTTTTCTTGAACTAAACATAAACAATCTGACAACTGCCTTATGCAAATTTGTTCTGAACTTCTTTGAAGTAGCTATTTTTAAAGGCAGATATCATCTCTGCTTGGGGCTGAGCACTGGAATGATTTATATTTGTTTCAATAATGAAAAAAAGGCTAGAAGTTATTTTCTACATGGTTTGCTGCATTAGATACATTTATTCTGACAGGAAGTGCTGAAATGCTAGCAATAAAGTGCTGGAATTACACATTTAAGTTTAGGATCAAAATTCAGCAGAAAATTCCAAGTGAGATAAGGCCTGAATCCTTGAACTAAACTGGGAGATATGTATTATTTAAACAGCCATACATTCAAACATAGCTTGTCCGGGTCAAAAGCTGTTCTTTAAATGGTCACAGGGAGACGAAGATTGTAAGGAAAAGTAGCTGGGACCATATGAACAAAAGCTGCAACCTTGGTTTAGGAAGAAAAATGAAATTTGAAAAGGTCATAAAAAAGTTTTAACAGGGAGACCTCAGAGTGAATTTAGTGTGGAACTAATTTCCAAGGCATCTATGAAAACACATGGGTTTACATATTATTACTCTATTTCTAGAATAGTTGAAAACAAATAACAAACTTCAGAACATGCAAGTCCCTCTTCTGATTTCATAGCTTGTCTTGATGTTTGTATTTGATTTAATACTGTTATTTAGGTGGCAGAAAAGTCCTGTAACTGAACAAAGGGCGGTGTAAACTCCTACAGCTGGGAAGCCGCCATCCAGTGCACCAGTATATTTGGAGGTCTGCTATTCTGGGAAGGAGATTTTCAGAAAAGGCCCTGGGGTCCCCTGGTGGGCACCCAATCAAACAATCAATTTACCTTCACAGAAAAGAAGGATGGTATCCTAGGCTGCATAATTTGGGAGCATTGACAGCAAGTTGAAGAAGATGAACCTTTCCTTCTACTCAGCTCTGGTGAGACCACTTCTAGACCTCTGGGTCCAGTTCCTGGTTCTCCAGTGCAAGACAGATACGGGCATAGAGCAGAGACTCCAGCAAACAGCCATGAAGATGTCTGAGGGGCTGGAAATTCTATCAGGAAAGGCTGAGAGAACTGGGACTGTTCAGCCTGGAGAAAGGAAGTCTCAGGGGATCTTATCAATATATATAAATAACTGAGGGAATGGTGAAAAAAAGATGGGATCAGGTTCATTCTAGTAGAAAATATGCCTAAATGGCATTATTATAGATTTTCTAAGATCAAATTATAATTTGCTAGTATGTGATTTTGATTTCAGAATTATCACTGGGGGGTTTTTTAGTTTTGATTTGTTTGTTTGTTTGTTTGTATATTGTGGCTGTTGTTTTACCATTTAGCTCTCATTTTTTAGCATTTGGTGACAACTGCAGTAGTGTTTGAACAATAGAGGCACTCAAAAGTTGAAATGATTAAAAAAAAAGTACTTCTTTCTTGTTTTAAAATGGGATGGTTACATAGCATTTCAGCTTGTTCATTGACTTCACAGATCTCTTCACAGAATTTCTTCTTTGATTGTTTTGAATTTGTTTTGGACCTGAAAGAACAAAGCTTTAAAAATTTGAAGAATTAAGATGGGGAAGAAAAGCAATCTTCTTTCCAGGTGAACTGGGCCACACAAAATTAAGCATCAGTCAGTACCTTCTTAAAATAAAGGCTGGGGAAATACCTGTGATTAGATTTAGTCAGTGTTTTCCACAATGTAGATCTCAACACAATTAGCTTACTCTCCAAAATTTAAAAAGCTTTCAAAATATAAATAAACTAGATTAGTTTCCTGCCACACTGTCAACACAGTTCCTCAGCAAACAAACTGAGAAGACCACTGAGAATATTTGTAATCTGTATTTACTTTGAAGAATTTTTCTTTACAGAATTTTGACAGTCTATCACACTACAGCTATTTCTTGCTTTCTGGATTATAATCTCTCTGAAATATTCCACCTGCCTACTACCTCCTTCTTCAATCTGCTCAGCGGTGTAGATCTGTTTTTTCTCATTTTTTACCTTATACATTTTTTTGTACTGCCTGCTATTTCTTCATGCAATGTTGCTGCTGTGCAATGAAGCATGTTGTCTTTAAAATGACAAGAGGTAAAGAATGCAGGAAATCTTACTTGAAAGGAATTTTTTTTCCTCATGTTAGTCTAAAACACACATCTATAAACCTTAAACTGAGACAACTAAGTTTTCTCAGGCTTTATATGAACAAACAAAATAAAATGTCATGTTTTCCAAACAGAAATGCCATGTATATTTATGTAAATCTACTTGTTTTACATCAGACAACAAAGAAATTGCAAATTCTAGTTGTCCGTGAGAAAGGCATAGCAAATACTGGAGTTAGTGTTAGCACTAGGGAACATCTACAGTACTAAATTACTATTTTCAGCGCTAAAGAAGCAAACAAATAAGCAAACAAAAAGTAGATAGCATACCTTAAAAACACACAAATGAAGAGTCATAGAAATTTAATAATCATAGTCTAAAATTCAAAAGTTTCAAATAAAACTTTGATACTCTCTTGTATCTTCAGATATCCTGTAATTTTTCTTATTTCTGTGGATTGTTCTTTGTCCTGAACTGTTATACCATGACATAATCGGTCCTTGAAGGAATAGCCAAACTCACATGCAGCTAATTCATCATGATTATCACTCTGGCTGTACTAGTTCTGAAACTTGCTCCTTTGGAGTGATCTCAGCATGTCTGTGTGATTCCCCCATTCAGCTATTCAGCTGTACTGTAAGAATTTTTGTTCAGCTTACTGTGCACCATCTGGAAAAATTATCTAAAATCATAAATCTAATGACAGTCACCATCCTTCTCTCTTGCTGAGAGGTGGTGGAGTCAGTTGCAGGCATGGCTTGAAGATGAACCATAACAGAAGAATAACAGACGGAAGAATATAGAGAGTTTCACTGTACATGATATCTTCTTGCTTGTATTTGACATATATCTTGTCTATCTCTGTGCAGTCACAACATATGTTTCAGCTAGCTGTAGTCATGATGATATCATTTTCCCTAATTCTCAAAGTAGTCTCTATACAGGGTGGAATCAGCAAGCTTGAATGAAAATAAATATTTTTTTTTTCATAGTTATACTTTTATTTATGAACTAGTTATGGGGAAAGAATTGATGGTTGCATAACACAGATCAGAAAAGTAATCACAATGGTCCTGTCTGCCTTTTACATCCAGAAAAATAATGTGTGGTGTATGATCAAGTTCACATTTTGGCTTATTTAAAGTAAATACAATTCTTAATGTTTCATATTATATACAGCAAATTCCAAGAAATTGGTGAAGCTACAGGATACTTACATTAGCAAATTCATAACCTCCTTAGATATATATAATAGTTCTGAACTTACTGGGTTTTTTTTTAATACTAGTAGGAGTCAGTTAAACATATTTTACATTAGAAAACAAAACCAGATCTCTGTAATGATACAGAGAAAATATTACATTGAAATCTATTTTATCCAGGGCCACATAAACAGAAACGGAGGTCCATTAAGGAGTGACAAGATGAATATTAATTTCCTTTCCTAACCCTAAAAGCCTGTTTTTATCAGATGATAGAGATGACAGAATTCAATATCACAATTGAGTTATTTCTTTTTCTTAGTGTCTTTTTCAGATCATAGCCAATCTTAAAAAGATTTGACCAAAATCTTCTGAGTCTGTAGCAGTATAAGTAATAGATCTGAAAGCCTTTGTTTCCCTTTTTTAAAATTTTATTTCTAATAATTTATACATCATTTGTACTCCTTCTAGAAGACTTAGAGTATACTTTAGAATTATCTAGTATTATTAATGATGATGTTATTGGTCATAGTAACATGGTTTGTTCAGTTCTTGTTTTCTTTTTATGTAGACAATCGTGATTCATAACAGTGAAGGCTATATGCTGCACTATAAAGAGACCTAAAAACAAATTACATGAGATGGAAATGTCACAGGGCAGACAAAAACTTCACTCTATGTTGCACAATGTCTGTTATAAGGCATATACTGTAATGATATGAGAATTACTTACAGCATATCAGAACTGTGGATAAGTCTCACCTCATCACTGTGAAAATTCCCAGGAAAGAGAAAGAGGTTTGTCTTTCTCAGTTAGGGAAAAGCATTCAAAGAAACAAGTAAAAAATACAGCAGAAGTTTTCATAAGTCTTTTTTACTTAAATTAGCAAGTGAGTCATAAAACAGACAGAGCTATTGTTCTACACATTCCCTTCCAGACTTCTGAACTCTCTCACACACTTGTGGTGATTTGGCAGGGTGCATGAATATCGCTTAGATTCACATGGTGAATGTCATACATCATCTTATCACTCGAGGAGGCACTGCTATGATACCTCCAATCTCTTTGCCAACTAATTGCATGTTAGGGCTACTTGTCCTCTTTGGCACGTGGTGTCATGGAGCAGAGTATATACCAAAGTATGTACTGAAGAGACACGAATTAATGAACAAACTTAGGGCAGAATGGGGCTTGACTTCTCTGACTAATAGATGATGAGGTTAGTAAGAAACTAGAGACATCAAACAATATACTATGCTTTACAGCCCATTTGCAGCACAAGACCACACAAAAAACATAATGTCTTAGAGAAATTCTTACCCAAGATAAACTATTTTAAAATGTATGCTTAAAATGAGAGGAAGTTGGCCTGTCAGCAAGATGTGTGCTTCTTAATTTTTTATTTTTTTTTTGTACAGTGGGCAGTTCCAATAAACCCTATTAATTGTGTATGCCCTCCTCACATTTCTTTGAGTAATACCTTGAACTACCTCTTTAAACACTGCTTTCCAGAAAAGGTCTCAAAGCATCTAAACTCTAGGGGAAAAAATATTAGAATTATATAAAATGGAGATTCGAGCATGAGCATGACTGTATTCCAGGAAGTTTAATACAGGAGCTAGAGTTGATGATTCTTGAAAGCAACTTTTTTATTATTATTAGCATTTCTAGAAATAATAGCGTCATCATACTGAAATGTTTTATTCTCTTTACCATTAATGAGTCTCCAAACCATATGACAGTCATGTATTGATGGACGATTTATTCTACTCCTATATATCAGGAACAACAAACAAAAAACAAACAAAAAAAAGAGTCCCAGTCAATTACAGAAGTAGTTTTAGACCTAAATTCTTGTAAGTGTACAGTACATTTACTCATCATGCATCATATACTGCCGTGGTGATTTAATAGCTACTGAATTTTCTGAAAAGACCTTTCCTGACATTGATATTGATACTGATATTGACAGTTGTCTCAGACCAACTCAGAGCTTCCTGCCTTGAAAACACAGTAATAGAATGAGCATATTCTTCAGAACAGATACTGTCAGCTTTTGATAATTTTCATGGGGAAAAAAAAAGAGTTCTCACAAAACTTGCAGCTGCTGGAAAAATTTCTCTCCCTGCCCCTGAAAAATAACATGGGTGGTTTTTTTAGATATGAAATATATATTCTTTTCTACCTGTGTTATTCATGAGTAGCAGTAAATTAAGCAAATCCTTGACCAGTCAGTTTGATAACCTATAAAATTATTATATCTCCTCCATGATTTATATTGTTCATTATTACATTTTGATTGGATGACACTTAAAAAAAACCCTCTTTATCTCAAAATATAAAGAGGAAATGAGATGTCACAGAAGTGATGTAAAACAAAAAATATATTAATAACTGTGTTATGAAAGACTCTTTACAGAAATAAATCACCCCACAAGGCCTCTTTGTGTCAGTTGTTTGTCAGCAACATGGGAAACATTTATTCCTTCACAGTTCTCTTTTAAGATATAATTAATGATCTGCTAATAGTTCTGTTGTTTTCACAAGGGCACCAAGGAAAACAAAGTACTGTATAGCAATGACTTTAAGCTTTGAAGAAGTATAAAACTGTAAATTCTTAGGAAAAATATTTTCTGCTTCCACATTTTTTCATAAAATCATTTGTCTTCACCACTAACAACAGTAGAAAAAAAATCAAAATTTCAAACTGAATATTCACAAGTGAAAATGTTAAATACAAGCAGAAAAAGAACTTTTGGTGAACTTTAATTAGGAAGATTGGAACACTATGCTCTCAAAATTTGAGCTGTTTGAATTGTCTGAAGATTGAAACATTAATGTCTAGTTTTTTTTACTAATTTGGCAAGATTCAAAAGTCATTCTCTGTTCTAAACTATATCCAAAAAATAGTTATTACTCTAGGTGTTCACTGAGAAGTGCCCAGTATTTTAAATCATATATGCTACTTAGTTATCAATTGGATGAACAGATGGTGGGAAACATAGGAATTAGTTTAGTCTCTAGACAGTAGACAAAGTCTACTAGAGTGTTGTATTGAAAAGCAAGGTTCACAAGTACTCTCGCTCTAGATGTTGAACAAAATGGCTGTGGAACAAGACAATTAAAAATGAGAATCAGAAATTAGTAGAATTATCATGGCTGCAAATTCTAGAAGTTTGCTTCACAGGAAATAAATGCAATCTTATATCATTTTCCTATTATAAATTTCATGACCTCTCAGAGAACTAAGAAAAGACAGTCAGGAAAACAGCTTTTAAAATTATTTGTAAAGAAATTAATTAAAGCCCAAAATAATTCAATATAAAACTGATTTTTGTGTCTTCTTTTGGCTTAATTTTTATTCTAAATTCTGAGCTTAAAACTCAAAAGATGAATTTTCCTGAAATATTTAAAAGAATAAATCTCTCAAACAGTTTTCCCTAGAAAGAGAATTTATAAGGGTGAAAATTGCTGTGAATTGTTCAATGGGACATATTATTGGATGCTAACTTTATGTGAACTAATGAACTATTTTATCTCAGTATTATTATATGAATAACTTCTCAGTAGTATAATTACCAATAATGACAAAAGCATGTAATTCAACTGCTCATATTAAAAAGAAAAAAAAATCCTATTAATAGGAGAAAATTAGAAAATTATTTAATGGATGAAATGGCCTTAATCAACTTTGGCTTTAGAAGTCTCTATATATTTATTAATATGTTTCAACTCACTGAGTTGATAAGGTTGTTCATATCTTATCTATAATAGTTTGCTTGAACAGAATATTTTAAGAGGTTTTATTCTACTTTAAGAAAATTGATTTTCTTTTAATTTTTTGCACAGTTCTATTTGTCTTTGCTATGCTACTTAGTGTGTTAATACTACTGAAAGAAGGGGGGTTACAGACTTGATAAGTACTTTTCTTCCAGCTCTCCCTCTGGCTTATAGTTTTTGCTATTTTTAGTACAGAAAAGTATATTGGTCTGTTTACTTTTAAATAGATCAGTTCTAGACAAGAAAAACATCAAAGAGTAAATCCTTCATATATATACATACATGTGTGTGTGTGTGGTGAAATCAGGTAACTAAGAATAGGAAAACTGGATTTACCTCTGTCTTTGAAAACATAAAGTCATTCTACTGCTTCACAAAAATACTGAAGATTGAACTCTGACATTCTTTTACTTTTCTCTCTGATCACAATTTACTTCAGGGCAGGTATAAACTCTCACCAGCTTCCGTGGAAAAGACTCTCATTCACACTTGAAGTAACTGACATATTGTAGGGAGGAGACAAAACTGCCTTCTCCCTGAGTCCTCTCTCCTGTGAATCTTCATAAGTGTAATACTTCTGGTCCTCTGCATTGTGCAGCTTCCTGGAATAGGGAAATACAGAGGAGCTTCACCCCTGCACTGAGCTGCACTCTATAGAAAAGGCAAGCTACAACTGTGATTTTTATTGTGAACAAAGAAGATTACACTTGAGCAAGACACTAGAACATGGACTATTCCTATTTCTCAAGATCACTGAATAAAAATCTTGGTAAAACTTTATCGACTTTAATTTACAGAGAAAGTTCTTTCATAGTGCAATATTTTCCTCCTTATCTCTTTAGACCTGTTCTTGTGGAAAAGAATAATGTCCCTCAGTGATAACAGTTAACACACTGGCAAAGGAATAATAACTACAAGTTCATTGTTATTTTATTTTTTAAGTATCTCATCTATTAAATAATAGGTAGGAAACAAATTATTCCAGATATCATCATACTGTATAAAAAAAGAGATCTACATGGGGAGCCAAAGTAATGAATGCAGCAGAAGTAATGAAGACTCTTTCTTGAGGCTTAAGTCATTGTAGAGGGATATGTATTCGAAAAATGGAATAGCTGGTGTTCATTGTAAAGTTTTACTGTATCATAAGGAGACTATATTTAGTAAACCCAAATAAAATGTAAGGAAGAATTTTCATTCTCATTGTGACAAAGATATCACAATGCTGTTCCAAGGAGTACAAGAAAAAAAAAACAAAAACAAACCTTTGAAATCTAGCAAATGAAAATCTATCTCAATAAATAGATAATGTCATTATGATTCAAGAGTTTAGGAATAATACCGTAAGTGAGAATACAGAATAGTGCACAGGCAACACTGAGGGGGAGAGAATATGAATCTCTCCCCACACCATTGTGTTTCTGTATCTATCTAGCTTTGTTACTGGGCAGCTTGATGCAAGCCTTGTCAGCTCATGATAAGTCATTTCACATCCTTTTTTGTCAATTTCCCATCTGTAAAGTTAATATGCATTCTGCCAATACTAAAACTGACTTTTGGAAAAATCTCCAGGAGACAAGGTCCTAATTTTCGACTATGCTTTAATCCAAATTCATTTGAAGATTTGAAATAATGAATTAAACACTGTCTTTCAAAAGCAAACAAGTGAAAAGAGAAATTCTTAATACAGATATTGCTTTATTCCTACTCTTCTTTTTAATAAAGACAGCAGTGCCAAGAGCTCTTCTTATTAATGAAGTCCAGAGGTTTGGACTACCTGCTGCTATCAAAAATAATTAATCAGCAAAGGAAAGTAATTATTTCCTTTATTATAAAAGTAATTAAGAAAAACAAACTAAAAAACAAACAAACAAAACCCAAAAAAACCCCACAAGCTTAATTTTTTTAGAGTAGATTTTTCCAGTATTTTCAACAATTTTCAGCATTTACTAAATATTGTTGCTCAACCATCAGACATACTTTCTATTCTAAACTCTTAAAACATTGAGGAAATACAAGGCTGTGGGTAAAGGACTTTTTCATAGCTATGCCTGTACAATCCCAGAGTCCAAAATCTTTCTGTATTATCTCTCTGTATTAACCTTAGCAATATAGCAACTCAAGAAAATTTCTGAATATGACCTCTGCAAGTTTTATCTTAGTTTTCTTCTTAAAATATATTTGTAATATATGAGGTCTCAGCACAACGGTTGGTGCTTTGTTAGTTAATCTGTAGGTTTTCCATCTTGACAATGTTTTCATTTCTCTCAGTTCCTGAAGGGCCATGTCATGAAATTATTGAGGACCTGTTGCAGAAAATTGCCTTAAAGCTCTTTAATAAAAGCTGGGGAACTGGAATTTGCTGTTATCAAGGTGTAGAGAGAAAGTGTTAACTGACAGTACAAAGTGAAACTGTCATGACTCTCACAATTAGAGCTCTATCTCTTGAATGTAAGCTTAGAATAACAACTTTGGTATTAAAGTTAGTCGATCAGTCTTTTGTAGGAGTTAGTAATATTTTTACTAAAATGCTCAAAGACGGTTTTTGATAGAATTGAAAGTCATTCAGCTGTGAAAACAGCTTATTGTGCCTACTAGCTCTTTGCTTTAAGGTTCAAGGGAGAAAAAATTAAACTGAAACTATTATATTTTGCAATAACCAAAAATTTCTTGGTGCACTATCTTCATGACATAGACTAAACCTAAGGCAAAGAATAGACTATCTTCTTTTTCAGCACTAAATTTACTAGAACATGTTAGGTATATTTCCTGGAGTTGTGGCTTGTATTATATTTTTAGCTTTCCAGCATTATAATTTAAAACAGACAGACTCAGTAGAGTGGTTATGCAGTAACTCTAAAAGGTCTAACCTCTGAGGATGCTGAAGATTCTACCTTACATATTTTTTGAAAATATGAAAAATCTCTCTCTGTGTTTATGCTTATTCATCCCTGTGTGGAATGCTCTGGTCAAACTAATTTGATTTAGATCTCAATTTTGTTTGTTTGTTTCATTTCCCATTTATATGGCAAAGATAACTTTAAGGAGAAAAAGTTATGAATTAGGCTTTAAAAAAAAAAAAAAAGTTGCTCCAAAATATTTGCTTAAATTTTTGAATCCTGAAGACTCTTTAACTGATAAGAATAATTCTGTCTATTTTCCAGTCCTGTCCCATGAGGAAAAAAGTAATTCCCACAGTGAGCATACATACAAAAACATCAGTGACTAAAGTGGACTCCTTCAGAGATTTTTTAATTCATGATATCAAAAGCAAAATATTGTCTCTGCAGATATCATTATTTTGTATGAAATGTTAAAGCATGTTTAAAAACAATTTAAAAATTCAGCAGAATCCCTCATATATTTATAATGTTGTTTCCACTGAATTAATTTCACACATTTATGTGATTTTAAGATTGCAATTTATTTTGAAAGACACAATATTTACACTGATCTCTAAGCAGGACAGTACTCAGTGAGACCAGAGATGATGAGATCCGTGATCTTAATCCATAGAAATTTGCCTACTGCTTAGTTACTGTCCAGCCATTATGGATGATTTATTGTAATATGATAATGGCCGTCAGACCTTAAACTTTATTTAGGTGGGATCACATGGTCTTTGGAGGTCCCTTTCAACTGGTGTTAATTTTCTATGATTTTTCATAAAGATGTAGAGAGGAATTCAAACAAAATTAGTGTACGGACATAATTCAGATACCATTCATCACAAAACAAAAATAATAATTTTTGGGGAGGAGGGAGGAGAGAGCACTTAAGTGAACACTTGGAGAACACTTGGGTGAAGCATGTGAGCTGTCAGAAAGTCTGAGGGTTATGGAAAAGATGCACTCAACTGAAAAGGTGACTGAGTTAGCCATGTTGGATAAAAGCCTCTCCAGCCTAGAAGCAGCAAAAACATCAGTTGCAGAAGCAGCTGTTTGCCTGCCTTCACAAGTGGAAAACAGCTTTGCTAATAGGTGCTCTGATAAAATATTGGTGTGCCTATTAGAGGCTCAAAAATGGAAGGGCAAACTCAACAGCAGCTGATTTTCGAATACAGCTTTTTCTTGGTTTTACCTGAATTGAAATAAAAATTTATTCAGTTTTCACCTATTTTTCATTAAAATGGGAAGAACAAGGCATTCCTTTTTCAGCAGGCTTAAGAGATTCTTTTTACTCTCTTTGACAGATTCCACTACTTCCAAAGTTGTTCTTTGGTTTTTATATGAAGAGCATTTCCCACAATAATGCAGAATGTCAAAGACCAAAATTGAGTGAAAAAGGATAAATTTATCTCCAGTACCACTCCAATTTTAAAATAGTCACATCTCTTTCATTTTGCCTCTAGGCTACTTCAAAGAAGTAACTGAAATCCTTCAGAAGTAGTTTCTGTACTTACAGTGTAACACAATTAATACCTGACCCCAGTCTGAGGCATTCCAATGTTAAATAATAACAGTATGAGCTGTAACTGAAATCTGATAGAAATCTTTTGCTATTTTAAGCACACTTAAATTATACTTTCCTTACTGACAGACTGCAAGGTACTCATAGCAGCTGTCTCCATGAAAAAAAAATCAATTTTATTTTGCCTTATCACAGACTTTTCCCAAATATTCTCAAAAATAGTTTTATTAATTTAACAGTTTCAGAAAGGCTGAGTAATAAAAGTTGACCAATCAGTTTGCTGAAGTTCTATCAAATTATGAAATACACTATGGGCAATAGAAAACTAACAGTTTGTTAATTAATAGTCACATAATAGATTAATGCACATAGTAGTTCTCTGGGTGTTGCACATGTACTTGTGGTATTTCACATACAACTCTCTTACCTATGAACATTTGGCTTTTTCTGTGTAAAATATATCTAAAAATTAACTGGGAACAAAAAAAAAGATGATTAGTGCTAAAATATCTACTCCTAATTGCTATCATAAAAGTGAATTGAGAGTAGGAATTCATTCAGAGATAAAGCCAACACATCGAAACCCATCATAAAACCTCTTCAACCTCAGCTCCCCAAATCAATCTTCACTGTTAGTTATTCACATCAGCCTATGCACATACAAGAAATTGTCACTGAGACAAAATGTAATGAGTCATGGAAAGAGATTTTTAAAAGCACTTCTTGAATACTGTCTTAACAGCAGCAGGGAAACTATGATGAAAATTGATGAAGCTTTCCTATATGGAAAGGCTTTGGTTCAGTAGGTCCTCCTACATCTTCTGAAATACAAGTAAATAATACAGGTGACCCAGAGATAAATTTTTAACCCAGTTTGTAATTATTTGGATAAGGAATTGAAAGCCTCCTTTGGAGGACATCAGGTAGAAGCTAGAAATGTAATTTGATCTGAAAGCAACGTAAGTCACTGTTGACTGAAACTAAACAAGGTGGTTAAATGAGATTAAAAGAAATAATTTTTTAAGCAAAATATCCAGAGGTTATTTAAAAAAAATAACTCGCAGAAACTTTCTGTTTTCAAACAAAGAATTTATTACGAAAGTGAAACCATGGTTTGCTACAGAGAACCTTAAATTATAATTTTCTGACTAAAACAAATTTGAAAGCCCACCACAGAGATGTCACACAGTATTGAGTTGTTAATCGAGTGCACCAGGATAAAATAAGGAAAAGAACAGAGAGGAAAATATCCAGAAATTTAAAATCTGTACGGGTATTAAAAAAAAAAAAGTTTTTCGAACTGTGAAGCTTACTGTTTTGTACTGGGCTTGAAACTCATTTTGAGATAGATGGTGCTTGCAGGTAAAGATAAAATTATTTTCAAGACTAGTTCATGAGATCCAGGAAATGTTGCTTAGGTACTTCAAACCTCTAGCTTTCTACCAAAAAAATTAAATCAAAGCCACTTTTTTTCAAAATATATTGCCCAAGTGAATGGGGCAGTGATAAAAAACCTTTGACATATCCTGTCTGCTCCTTTCCCCTAAAATTCAGGTTATAAACAAATAAACAAACAAAAAAGTTTGTATTCTCTCTGTCCCATTCAGTTCTTCCTAGATATTAAATCATAATTATTAGATTTTGTTACCCAGTTTCTTTTTCTATGAAAAGCTCTTCAGTTTCTCTTGCTGTTGCCTATGACTTTTTCTAGCATCAGAGCTCAATTTATTTAATTCTTTCAGTACTGTGAAAATCATATTCCAAATTATGAGCATACCCCTGGAAGACTCAAGCATGACTTAAAACAATTCGATTTTTTTTTTTAAAGAAATAGATTTGTAAATGCTACTTCTATTTCATATGTGGGAAAGGCTGGTCACAACAAGCATATTAAGGTTAAAGTACTACATCCTGTGAGAATTTTGACATTTTATGTTGATGGTTTTCTTTTGAGAACCATCAGTAAAAAGAAATGAGCCATTTTTCAATCTGTTGTTTCCAATCACTGTGACAAACTATGGATAAATCTGACCAGCATTTAGCCAGCTGCAAATTAGGAAAGCCATGAGCAGCAGCAAAGATAATGGATAGATTTTTCAGTACAGTGAGGAAGACAGTACCCCAGGCACGATCCATATTTCTTTGCAGTTCTAAGGAAAAGGTCAAGGTCTATGAAAGCCAAGGGAAATGTCTCAGAACCACTCCCTTATGAATAAAAATAATTTTTTCTCTGTCTAATGATCTTTTTTCAATCATATTGTTATCTTGCAGGAAGTCTGCATAGTGCAGCACACACATAAAAAGTATGAACATTCTTAAATAAGGTTAAATTACAGTAACACTCCACAAAAATATAAAAATATGAGTATTTTAAAACACCTCTTAAATGATGGGTGTTTTTTCTGCTGGCTGGATTGATCTGAATTTTTTTGAGGTTGCTTGCTGCTACAACTGTCCATAAAACATAGACCTTGGAGTATTTCCATTTCTAGAGACACGTCCATTCAAACTTGAAAGCATATTGTCTACAGAGTTCACATCTCTTTATCTGAAGTCTTCATTTCCAAAGCTTCCTTTATTTTCCAAAATACATACTTCCATGTACATCTTACTGTCCAAAAAAGAGCTATGAGACAGTCACACCTAAAATGTTTTTTTGGTATTATAAAGTCATGAATTATTATTTTCGATGTGAATAGCCATCTTCTGTTTGACACTAGAATTTATTTTGGTTTCTAAAAATGTACTTTGTTTTAACAAGCATAGAGTGACAGATCTTATTTTATTGTAGTTTCAAAAAGAATTATTTTGTTCTGTAACAAGACAGGGATATTGAAGGACAAATTATGTTATCACTTCAATTGCATGTATAAAAATGGAGATGTTAATATGAATGGTACTATTATTAATAGGAAAGATAAATAACAATGGACAGTAAGGAAAGGGAGAAAAAAAACACAGAAATGTACCGTATCATTTGATGCAGGAAAATGTTCAAGGAATTCTATTTTCTTGCTGTCAGTTCCTTTAAAAACTTCCTGCTTCAGAACATGCAATGAATTCCAATTACAATCTCCATTTCCAAGAGGAGAGAAGAGGTTTGTCTTCAATTAAATGCTTCAATTTTGATCACATATTTAAATCCATTCATCTATGAATTTGTATACTTAATGAACAACTCTGATTAACTTATTTCGTACTTGCACAAGAATTTTTAAAATAATAATTAATATATTTAACTTATTAATTTAACAATTTATTTATTAATTAGTAATTAATATATTAATAATTAAATAGGTTGTTTAATAAGGATTATCATATGGTTCTTCACAAAATAGGTCTTTAAATATAGAGGCTCTCTTTTTGTATTTATTTAAATAGAAGACATAAATTTACCCTTCTCTACCATAAAGAAAGACAAAACTTTTGTTTATTTTTTGGAAATGTAGCAAATTAGGAAATCAAATGAAAGAGGGCACACTTGACTACTTGGCTACATAAGCCAAATCCAATAGCATATAGTCAAAATTTATTCATCATAAAAAATGCTTAATCATAAACATTTCAGATACTTCAAATCATTGACACTTTAATTAAATATTATTGAAAATTATATTCTTCTGCATTGGCTTATTTTTCATGTACTAGACTGAATAAAATACTACAAAGTGCTGTTTTAGTTAAAAAACATTTTTTTTCTTTGAAATAAGCCATTTAATCAATCAATCTGTCAATCTAGGGTCAATAAATCATAGAAAAAATTTAATTAAAGAAATAATCTGTGATCATGTAGCTTTTCAAATGAGCAGATAGATTGCAAGGAGACAAATATTTCAGACATAGAAATTTCAAACTCATCCAAAAAACTGTGATATCTATCAAAACCTTGGCAGGTGTGAGGTACCAGAGTGTTTGGAAAATATACTCTAACAAAAAAGGAAAAGACATAACAATTGAGAAACAGAGTTTAGGAGTATGTTTTAAGAAAGTCATACTCTTCCAATTGCTCTTGTTTGCAGTTGCTAGAGATTTAGCTTCTATTGGATTATTAATCAGTGGGTAAGAGTCTGACACGTAGAAATCAAAACTTCTAATTTCAAAGTCTCACTCTCTGCTTCAAATACAAAACTAAGATATATTTTACAGATTCATTAATATCAGTCAGAATTATATGCATAATTTCAGACATTTTCCCTGTACATTTAGTTATATCGGTAAGTGTATTGTAACCAAAATGTTCCCCTTAAAGTCACTGCACTGGCTCCTCCATTAGTTATCTGTCATTATAGGTACACAGTTTGTGCACCACAGCACAGTTACACAGTGATCCAGTATCTGAACATTTATTATTTTCAAAACATTTAATTCAGTGTGACTTTAGACAATACATGTACATTTAAATGACTCACGACTGGAAGGGATCCTGGTCAAGTTCTCAAGAAATACAAAACTGGGAGGAGCTGATGAGCCCCTCACAGACATGGAGGCCCTGCAGAGACACCTCAAAATAGGGGACTGAGCAATCAAAAACCATATGAAGGGAACAAGGGTAAGTGCTTTATTCTGCACCTATGATGGGACAACCCTGGATGCACAGACAGACTGGGGAATGAGAAGCTGGAAAGCAGCACCTTGGAAAGGGACCTGGGGGTCTTGGTCAATGACAAGTGGAACATGAGCCAGCAGTGCCCTGGAGCCAGGAGGGCCAACCCTGTCCTGGGGGGCATCAGACACAGCATCACAGCCAGGCAAGTGAGGGGGTTGTCCTGCTCTGCTCTGAGCTGGGGCAGCCTCACCTTGAATATTTGTGCAGTATTCAGCATCCTTCTTTAATGTCTTGTCGAATTTATTTCTCTTAACAAATAATGTTTAGTGCTGGTAAAAATTATTTGCAGAATATTTTGTCCTAAAAGAGAAAGAAAGTGGCTTTTTACTGTCTGCCACGTTTGAGCTTGTCATGATTGTTTCATTCACACATAAATAAACCATAAAGAAAGTTGTGGCTAAATATTTCTTGCATGTTTAATGTTCTTTTAGACTTTTTTTTTTGCTTCTGCCATGTTCAAACTCAGAAATTAAATTTGTTGTAGGTGGAACTAAAAAGCATTAAGTGCTATAAAGATCAGTGTTACAAAAATAAGTGAATAATAGGATTGATTGACACTAGGTGGGAGTTTTTGAGGCAAATGGTGTATCCAAACCAGGCAGGGTGTTTTTCTTTGACCTCAATTAGGTTTAGTCATTCTGACTCTGAAGAACAGAGAACATTTGTAAATTAACAACCTCAATACCTTTTGCATTGAAATAATGTCATGTATAAAAGCGTGAAATGAACTTTTATTTGTGTCTCTGTGTGAGTGTGTGTGTGTGTGTGTGTGTGTGTGTGTGTGTGAACATGTCACATAAATTCTGGAATGAAAATCTCTGGGTCTACTTGGTTCATGTCTGGATTAGAAGGTGAACTAAGTGAACTAAGAAGCCCTTATACATCTTTTATTCCCAGAAACTTTATGAAAATCCTTCATTAGTCATTGAATTTCAGAATACCTCAATATTTATTAAAAAAAAACAAACAAAACTTTAAATTTATATTTTGGATGTATTTGTATTTGTATTGGACGGTTCTCATGTTTTCTCTTTGTTGTTTTTTTGGTTTAGTTTTGGGCTCTTTTTCTGAATCAAGAAAGAGGATTTTGGTCGTTTGGGGGTTTTTTCCAGGCTATACCTATTTAAAAACAAACAAAAATGACATTCAAGAATTTCCTAAAGGTAGCAGAGGGTGAAGACAATCACTTTACATTTGTAATGACAAAAAAGGTATACTGTTTGAAAACAGGACTATCAGGACCAGTAAACATAAGTTACCAAAAGTAATGATATTTTCCTAGAAGTGTCAAAGGAAAATGTTTCTGTTACATGACAGCTACCTAGAAAATTCTATGTAGCTCTTTACGCATCTTTATTTTTATACCAAGTTGGAATATAGCTGAAGAAAATAGACCACTTTTCAAAAACAGAAACATTTCTTCAACATCTAACAAAAGATAACTTCCCTTTCTTATAACATTAGGATGTCAAGTTATTGCAATACTTTTGCAGTATTAATTATTTGTTCTCAAAAGAGTTTGTTGTAGGTAGCCATAAGTAGCCAAAAGCCTGCAAGATTCACAGACATTAAATATACTTCATTCTCTTCCATGATCAAAGTCTATAAGAAAACTCAATGAGTATGTCTTGTACCTAAATTTATTCCATGATTATGAAGACATTTACATCTATGAAAAATACACAGCAGTTTTATGCAGGAATTGTAAAACTTTACAAGAAAGTAGTGTGCACAAGAAAACCAAATTTTACAAAAATTGTGAATAAATATAATTGTGAATATAATTGTGACTATCTTGAAATACATTCATTGTAAGGATGCTTAGCTCAATATGAGTTTTAACAAAAAATTTAGAGAAACGGTATAGGAGAAAAAGCACAGTGAAGATTCTCAAAAAGGACCCTTTCAAAGTTAAATTACACTAATTACAATATCAGCATCAATAACTCTAGAGCTAATAACAACATTATAATCCTAATGCTAATACTACTTTGAAATTTAATTGTCTAATTTAATGTCTGTAGTACACAAGTTGCACTTGAAGTAACAGTAAATGCTAAACATTTAAGGTGTTATTTCTATTCAAGCTATGTGACTTCTTTAAAATAGTCATTATAGAAAAATAAAGACAGAGGATGAGTTTTTTTATTTGCAATACGAATTATTACAGCTTTACCTTTAGCCATTGGTACTTTATTATGGCATCTAACTAGAAAAAAAGACTAGTAGAAGGATACCACATGATTTCTTGAAAGCGTTGTTTGTTCAAACATGCCACAATAAAATATATCTCCAAAAGAACTACAAAACAGATAAGCCTTTCAAATAACAACTTAAGCCTGCCTACATTCCTTCTGATGTCTGAATTTTGTTGTTATGGTTTTGTGTGTTTGCTAAGCAAACCTTTTTACTAAATTCAGTAAAAAGGTTTGACTAGCATTCAATGTTCCACTGATTTTTAGTGAAGCTTCAGCTACTGAGTTACATCAATAACAGTGCATAGTCAGCTAGACAGACCAATCCAGCAGCTATCGTTCAGTTTTACCTTCACTTTTTTAAAAATGTACAACACAACATATATACATGCTACCTCTACCCCATATCTTGCAGAACAGCAGGACTATGACAGTTGGACTTATTAATCTCTTTTAGTTTATAGGTATTTGACAAGTATTTTCAAAAATATTAGTACAAACCCACCTCACCTTTTTCTGCACCACTTTATCCATTGAAAGTACCACTTTGTTAGGGACGTAACATGGAATGTGGAGGACTTGTTTTTGAAGCAGTGCTGTCTAGGACTACAGCAGAATTTTTCCCTTTCTCTCTCCTACTTCTGTCATTCATCCTGCCTCATCAGATAATTAATATTATGAAGTGCGAGTCAGTAGACAGGGCATTCAATGTGGTTCTAGTTATTACTGTTATGGTAACTTCAACTGAAAGATTTCAACACAATAGTCCCAGAGAACCCTGAGTTACCTATAACCTCATAGTTAGACTAGGAAAACAAATCCTCAGAGGGAATGGGTATGTGAACACTTCCATGCCCTGCATTGTTTCTTAGATTAGGGAAAGGTGTGGAAGGGAGTTCACTATGCAGTCTGTGCTCCTTTTTTCTGTGTAATATTATCCATGTAATAATATCCACAACCAAAAGAACAGAATGCTATGAATGTATTAGGAATATCAACAGTTTTAAAGATTTTGTTCTAAAACTGTCAGTGTTTGAAGATTTGCATGACTGTAATACAACTCTACATTCCACATCACTGTGAATAATATTATATAATGTAACACTGCACAGCACCTTAATTAACCCAATTAGTCCCCAAGTCTCAGTATACTGGTAAATTAAACAAGATAACCCATCCAAACCACCTTGAGCCAGAACATGTCTTTAGTCTTCAACCAAGAAAAGGATTTTTTTTTGGAGGGGGAGCGGGAGAGAGTGGTGGAGGAAACGGCTGGAAGACCATGCAAATCATTATGAGGATTCAGGGAAGTTTCTATTCTATTGTGCCTAGAAATCACCTGTTTAACTTATTGGTATGAATATTGCCAAAGGATTCAATTTTAACACAATTATCTTGAAATATCTGGAAATGAAATCTCTATCTAAAAGTCTACCATACATTCTAATAGTTTGAAAAGATAATAAAATTCCTTGGGGACATTAAATGTTAGTTTTTTAACTAATATGCTTATAAATAAATTCATTACAATGTGTAAAATATAATTTGAACCTTTTTTTTTAATATTTTGAGCAGTGAAATAACTCTTAGCTCTGGAGATGTCAGTGAACCAAGCAACTATCAGAAGATTTTGAAAAGTCTTTTGAAAAATTAGTTACCTATTTGCTATCAAAAAGCTATCAAAACCCCTCAAGGTCGGTTTTGAAATGTGCTTAACTCTTATCCAGTACTAGAATTTCCACTGTTCTTGAACAGTTGCTGTATCTAATAATATCATACTTGTTCATAATACAATGAATAATATGAATCTCATTAAAATCTAGAACTGTCCTATATGTTTCAGACATTTAGGTGAATTAGAAAGATATAAGAAACTCAATGTCATAAAAAAGTCTAGGAAATATATTTAGATACAAAATTTAGTTCATTTACTCAGATGTATTTTGACAACTCATGGCAGAGTTACATGTCTTCCATGTAAATTATATTTAATGCCTTAATGTAAGATGAGTTGTTTGACCTCAGAATGTTACACTCTTAGTATCTTGAAGTTTTCTTTTTCAGGAGGAAAGTATATATTAGCCAAGATATCCATGCAGATCTGATGAATGTGCCTATACACTTAATTTGTGAGGGGTTGTGTTTTGTTTATTTATTTATTTATTTATTTATTTATTTTATTTATTTATTTGAATTGCCTGTTGGTATCTTTCAAGGTTCCATAGAAAAGAGGCATAGAATAACTTCAAAATAGTACAATTCATCATGTCAGTACATTTCTTCAGCAATACTGAACTTTTTTTGCACAGAAAGCTGGAGAAAGTAACTTTTTAATTATACTAATTATACTAAATATATTTAGTATTTGAAGTTTTTTGAGAGTTGTTTTATCCTGTTTAAGTGTTAAGCATCATCTTGTCTTTCTGCTTTCTGCATTTCCCTACTCTGTCATTTACCATATCTGCTGAATTAACTTGAGAATAGGTTTCTTTTTCCTTTGCTTTTTTCTCTTGCTCTTTGTTCCACAGCATGGCACATGGGTGCTATGAGGTGTCATATGCTCTCATCTTGCAGAATCAAGAAATGTGAGGAGTCACTGTGAAAGACACCGGGGGATCAGCTGTTGTTATTAGCAGTGTGTAGAGAGCTTTGTGTGGGCTAGTAAGCCTACTCCTCTTTTAAACCCTATTACTTCTATGGAAAAATTGGTTTCAGAAGAGGATAGGATGACTGGTTCAGGCATGGCTATCAATAGCACTGTCCTGTAGTGTTAGTTGAAAATAAATCCTTCCTAAGGAAATATATTGCATCAGTAGCACTGCTGAACTTGTGAGATAATACTTCATCATCAAAATAGCATTCTTGAATCAGGATAAAGTCTTTGCAAGTAAATTAAATCATGTTCCAATGAACAAGCCAAAACCATCCATAGATCAGAATAAAAATGAATAGCGAAAAAATAGAAATTTAAGTCATATAAAGACACTAAGAAGAAGAAAATCCTTTGGTCCCAGAGAAAGGACCAAAGAGATGAGCCCATCCTACCTTAGGGATAAATAAAACCCAGGTTTTTATTATAGGTACTTAATATGAATTTCCTACTGGAAAATGGAATTTAGAGCACTCTTCAGCTTACTGAATTCTGTTTCTAAATTTCTGATTCAAAAATGTTAGAAAAAGACTCACTTAATCCCTGATATTGTATAGTCCAGATCAAAAAATAGTGCAACTTGAAAGTAGCCCCCTTCAGCCTCTTTAGCCTCATCCCTTTTTTACTCAGCTGAAGCTCTAAAGAGAGAAAAGGTTTAAAAAATCATGACTATTCATTCAAAATGAGACAGGTAGAATGAGGGAAAGAATGATTACCTAGTCTTGTGTCTGTGCACTGAGAAATTCAGGACTTGCATCATCTCTTTGGAATGTAAAATAGTGTTTCTTTACCAACAGTATTAAAAGCACTGAAGTCAGCTCTTTACCAGGTAGATGAAATCCTTCTGCTTTGAATGCCTAGGAGCACTCAGAATGATGGCACAGGCTATTACAATGGGCTTTGCAACATAGTAGCAATTATTCACTAACATTTTCATATTCAGGTAAAACCATGTGAATTCTATATACCTAAGACAATTCAAATACATAAAACTCTCAACTGGGATTCAATTTCTGACCTAAGTGCTGTTCTTTTCTAAAGCAATTGAAGTGTTTGAGCAATTTCTTACGTTTTCTTTACCATATTATATACATTTTTTTTACCACTGGTCATTTTTTTAATTTCCCTGTTCATCTATATTGGTTACCAAAGAAAAAAAAAGGAACAGAATAACACTCACCTCTTACTATATTTATTACTAGGTGGCATGCATAATCTCTGTGCCTAAGAAATTTATCTCTAAACACTTTAATTTTCTCCCCATTACTCAAAATCATTCAATTTCACCCATCATTTCCTGCATACTTTCAAATTTTTTTCTGTTGAAATTCAGTCTCCTTAGGTCTCACTTTAATACTAGATATAAGCTAAAAGATTGCATTACAACCTTCATGGTCCCTTTTTCTCACTATACTGTGGAGCAGTAGTAAACTCATATTTTTGGAACTCCTGATATTTATTTCTTCACATAGTAGCTTTTCATATAGTTCGCATTTCTTCACAGCTTATATTTAGGAGTAATTCAATATTTCATCTTATACCTTAACATTAGGCTTTTTCTTTTCTCATGGGTAATAGAAAATTACCCATTGATGATAGTCAATGTTTCTGTTATCTGTAGACCTGCAATCATTTTACATATGCAGAGGGAAACTCACATATATGACAGATAACTTTAATTGTGTCAAAATTATATATTAGGTTTATAAATTCTTTCTTCCAGCATTAACACAAATTAACATCTTACAATGCCTTGAATGTGAAAAATGTATAACCTTCCTAAAGTTCTCTACCAGTCTAAATTTCAATATTAAAATTTCAACTGTACTTGATTTATCTTCCAAAGATTTTTCAGAACATCTCAAATTATGGGTGCAAATAGATGAAATAGAAAAAAAAAATATTTTCATCTGCAAGATGAAGTTTATTTCAGTTATTTTAAGGAGTTCTGTAAAACTTCTACAATGCAACTTTATAAGTAAAGGGATATCTAGGTAAATAAACTCTCCTTTCCCCTTATCTCCTGCTAGATCTCACTTCTATTTCCTCTGACCAGAGAGCAGACACTGAGAAGTGAGGTCATAGACTGACCACAGATGGAGATCCTCCCACCTGCACCACCAGAAGACTCACAGAGCTCCTACAGCCCTAGGAATATTTCTGCATAACAGAATTGCCTTAGTTATTCTTGTTGCCAGAGGACAGTGTCAGAATTACTGCAGAAACAGAGCCCCTCTCTGGCTAGCTGATACCTCAGGAACACAGTGGCTTTGGGAGGAGTGCACTCCATAGGGGGACAGGTTCTGTGACCACCAACTGTAACGAAGTAGTAGAGTATATATCACTTGGCAGAGATTTTTAGTGTAGGACAGCATGGTTTGACACACGGGCAAAGTAATTGCCAGGAAAGCCGTTAAGAGACCACCTTTCACTCTCTCTGATGCATTTAATATTTAAAACAAACAAACAAACAAACAAAAACCTAAAACAGCAAAAAAAAAGCCCATACCAATCCACTACATTATTTTTGTTGCATAATATGCCCTTACTGGGAGCAGCTATATTTCATTGCATAACTGAAAATGTCTTTCTACAGTCTTTCTACAGATATCTAACCAATAGACAAATTCTGTGTCTTGTTCCTCCTAAAGCAAGAGCTAAAATATATCCTTTATGTTTATCTTCCTCTGCTGTCTCATTGAGGGTCTCAGAAGGAAAAATGCAACGGTTCCAATTGGATCATTGGACCCAATGCTTGACCCTCAGAGAGAAAATGTGCAGCTCTAAAGAATCAAATGTTCTTATTTACTCTTTGCTGCAGATAACAACAGTTTACAGTTTGTTGCAACAAATCAAATGCTCAAATATGAACATGTTTTAGTTACCTTGCTACATTTATATGATGAACAAGTGCATGGAAAGTCAGAACAGTCAGTAGGTTAGTGCTGCAGACCCATACAGAAGCTAGAGCAGCCCAGTCAGGAAAAGGGGGGGTGTGAGTGTCATGGTTCAGTTGCTGCCAACAGTCTGTAAACATCAGAACATGTTATTCATCCTCACAGACAGTACACCTTAGAACAAGTCCAAATTACCACACGTGTTAAATACCAATCAGACATGTCCGCTTTTGTTTTCTCACCTTTTCTTTATTTCAGAGCAAAGGTAAATTGGAGCAAAGAGCCTATCACATTGTGTGTCACATTTCTTGTTTAAGACATTGCACCTTTAAGCCTGTAATTAATGAGGCTGAAGTTTTACAGTTTCATGATCTCAGTGGGATGTATATGTCATGCAAAGTCACTAACTGGCTCATGGTATCAAGCAAAAAAGCTTTCCAAGATGCCAACTACCTTGGGGCGTCTTCCAGTTTATTTTGTGTATATGTCTGTTTTCTTCAGAATATCCAAGAGTAACCATTAACTGTGTCATTTCTTCACTTACTTTCCAGATGACCTGGAACTTCATTAGCAAACAACCTTCACAGAAGGGAGCCTTTAAACAGTACCTCTAAAAACAAAGTCACAAGAGCAGGTTGGGCTATTTTTGTGGTAGTTTTCTCAGCTTGCCTCTGTTAACAGTGAAAGATAATAACATGTTTTTGTGTAGCTACCTAAAAGGCTGTTCCCTGGGTTATGGCAATTGTTTTGCTGAAGTCCACAAAAGGAATAATTGAACTTAAATGGAATAATTATAAAATGGCTCCTGCAAATACCTGTGGTCTAAACACGTGCATTTGTATGCCTCACACAAAGGTAAATAAAACTTTTCCGCGAACAGGTGTCTTACTCTGACTGTTTAATTATTCTTCTAATGATTCTTTTATATACACTGGAATACACACTGGAATACTGATATGGAAAGAATTTAGCATGTTCTGACACATCTTCCTTGAATAAAGCTCTCATGACAATGATAGTCAAGTAAAATGGAGGGGGAGGATGCAGTAAGGGAAAATGTCATGTCTGTTAAATACTCTTTTAAATATTTAGCAGAGGGTTGGGGTCTGCAAAAAACATAAATATTTAATCCAAAAACTCTTTATATCACTGTTGCAAATTTAATTTTCTATTTACAGCTTCACTACTATAGTTTCTATTTAGGTTTGCTGCAGTGTTGACAGGGTTTTCAGAGTCTAATGGATATCTTTAAAACTCTAATAATCTCAGACACTCACAAAGCTTGCATTCCCTCTTATTTCCCTGTTAAACTGCTTGTAGGTTGATTCAATGCTGTAACTGTGATTTTTATATCAAACTCTGTAAATTCAGCTTCTCAGGCTCTTCTGTTCTAAGAGGTGCCTTTTTTCAGGGACCACCCCCTTCACCCCTCCAGCCTTTTTATGAACCTCAGCTAAGAAACTCCAAGCAGAATAAAAGATTGGCAAAATTGAGCCATATTTTCTCTTGCATGTATATAAAGGAATATTTAAGACTAGTAAAATGTGTGTTTGGCTTAATCTTTAAATATGAACACAACTAATTTGTTCCATATTTATTCAGTTCCTGTTAAGATATATTTGTCAGGGAGATGATTATAGTGATACTGTCACTTTGCTGTCTTGGATTAGTAAGAAGCCAAATGACTTAGGAAAAGAACATAACTTATTCTCCCCTTAGATTCCTCAAAAAAATCAAAGAGAAAAAGTGAGTGGAGGAACACAAGTGTGTGTGCTGGTTTCAGTAAACCTCTCTATATAGAGATAATTCTCACCCATCTAGAAGTAAGGCAAGATTATGGCCAATCATCCATGTGTTTATGGAATACAACCACTTCTATACAGTGTTTAGCATCTGGAAGGTTAAAAATCAAAATCAACATAAGGTGAATTTATCTTTTTTTTGTTGTTGTTATTTTGGGGGGGGATTTTTTGGGTTTTTTGGGGTTTTTTTTGTATTGTATGGTTAAGGATTTAGATGTTAAATTTCCTAATGTTAAAAAAGAAGTTCTTCACTGAAATTTTGCAGCAGTTATCATCTCACTGCATTATGATGCAGCATCACTCCAAAAAATGGTATCTGTTCTGCAACTTCAGTGGCACAATTTCATTAGCTTTTTCCTGTCTTGTTAGAATCTGCACAGAAGAAAACTGTGTTCTCAGATCAAACATTATAAACAAAGTTATCAACCCCTTCTTTTTAAAATAAATATGCTAGAAATATTTCAGAGAGCTAAAAATATCAAAGACAAGGCAAACCTTGAATGATTTATACTCACAAAATGTCAAGAGTATAATGCAAAATATTTTCTTCATAACACCATATTGATTATGTTGTTAAATGCTAAAAGCAAAAGTAAAAGAAGTGTTTGGTCTTAAAGTTCATTCTTAGAATATCCATAGTTCAAACAACACATGGTCAAAAATGGGGTTGAGAATATTTGAATAAAGAACACGTTAAAAAGAACCTTACTAATCTTTACTGTTTTGCATTTGGGGGAAGAAGCTTAAGAATATGTTTTTAAGTGCTGTTTATATCATACAAGTCAGGGCTTAAATGCTTTCAGCATGTTTTCCTGTGGTAATTCTCTCACAAAGAGCAGTGTTATCCACTACAATCCAAGGTCATGTTGCAATCCTGTGTCCAACATCATCTTCCTCTGGTGTTTGAGATCATCACTTCAGTATACATCTAGAAGGTTCTTCAGGACCACTGATTAGGAGGGCCATGTATTCAGCACCTGAAGGTCTTATAAGACAACCTGCTATATCTGTTCCTACCTTGCTGAGCAAAACTAAAATATAAAGCTACACCTAATGTGTAAGCTAGACTTCTCTAAAAATACCAGATGCAGTTCAGTGCTTTGATTGTCCCACGACTAAAATGGGCAGAGTTTTAAAGAGTAAGTACGAAAATAGCATGAAGCCAGCCTTATTCACTAAAGAGCCTTTGATCATGTAATAACCCCTCCTGCAGGAAATCCCTTGATGGCATGTTTTCTCACTTATTACCTTCCCCAGACAATACTTACACAGAATTGAGCTAACAGAAGACAAAGACAGATTATTAGACACTGATTCTAGTTTTCATTTTCTACCTCTCTCTCTGCACAGCAGCTACACAAATCTCTCTTCCCAGTCTAAAATAAATGTTCCGTGAATGTAATGTTCTTCACAGTAGAGGAAGCACAAGCAGCCCAGGCTAAAGAGGAAAAGCTAAAAATGTCAAAATACAGCTTGCAAACAGACATCAATACAGATAGTCTGATACACCAGAGAGAATTACACAGTTCTCCCATGCTAAGTAACTTCCTTAAAGAAAACCAAACAAAAACAAACAACCCTCCAAACAAAAACAAGGGAACAAACAAACAAAAAAGATAGAAAGCAAAGAAAAAGAAAAAAGAAATTATTTAAAACAAAACAAACAAAAAACAAAACATAATAAAATAAGAAAGTGGAAAAGAAGGCTCATGGGGAAGGACTCAAGGTTGGTTTCCATTCTCTGGTGAAACTTTGGTGTAAGCTGAATCAACATCAGGAATTTCAAAGTACATGGTTGATGATACCATTAGGCAGATTTGGGTGGAGTGAACACTACTTTGGCCAGAATCTGACATATCTGCAATGTAAGCAGAATTGGTTTGTCCAATTATGTGTTTTCCTGAGATTTATTCTTATTATTATTGGTTAATTATTTCTGTACACAGAAACTAAACTTCAGTAACAAAGTAACACTCCCACTTTCTCATAAATACAGCTACAAAATTATTTTTGCTTTACATTTCTGTTGCAGAAGTTGTCACTATTTTGTCTCCTTTTTTCACAGAAATGAGACAAAATTATTTCTTTCTGTCTGGAAACTGAACATTATGTGTTTTAGTATTGTTATGCATTAGCTCAGATATAGCTTCTGAAAAGCTAAGGCTATCCATGTTAGCATCCAAAAGTGGTCTTCAAGCTGGGATAATCATAGTAGGCAAAGCAATTTAAATCCAAGAGAGGCATCTGGTCTGTACTGAAGAAAAATAAATAATGCCACATTTCTCTCCCAAAGAGTGTCTAAACATCAGAATCTGAAGATACAAAAAAATAAAAGATATGGAATAAAAGTAAATTTTCCACAACCCATGGCTCTCTCCTAAAGTGATAAAGTAATAAAAATAGAAACCAGAGTAAAAGAGAGATAAAATCACAACAGTAAAAAGTAAAACATGATCTGAAAAAATGTACCTCTGAGTCATTTAGCAACACACTTTTCTGGGACCTGACATTCTTCTTTTTTCTCCCAATGACTGTTCATTATTTGTACTTGCAAATGTTTCACTGTGCAAAATATGAATTAAGTTACTGAGAAGTAAACAATACCTTGGAAAATAGCATTACTTTTGAGATGCTTCAGAGAAGGAAAATACTGATTCAAAACATTCCAAAGTGATGATGACTTCAGTGGTTGTTTTTCTGTCTCAAAATCAAGCATAGTGGTCTCTCTATTCTATGCTGTAGTCTTCTCAGTCCACTTGCAGTGTTCCAGCTGCAAACAAGTCAGAGGGGGAGCTGAGTACTCACACTGAACAGAGCTGGAAACCAGAACTTGGTTGGCTTGAGCACCTGATACCCATCCAGGCAGGGGAAGTGTGCAGAGCAACGCTGGGCCCTTGCTAGCAGAGATGCTGGGGGGTCACACCTGAAGCAGATCCCCTCTTCTCAAAATAGCTAAAAATCCATGAGAGGGCTGGCAGCATCCAAGTTGAACAGGCACCTCAGTCTGTAATGACAAGGCCAGGCCTCCTGAAGTTACTGAAGTTGTACTAGAACAGACATAACCCAGCATTGTTTTCTAAATTCTTTCAAGCATTGAAATGTGCTATTGAACTATTTATCTCTCAGCTTGGGGGAAAACATAATTCTTATGTAAGGGGACACTAGATGACTATAATTTCCTGCAGTTGGTTTAGTAAAGGTCCTTCTTATCATATGGTCAAAATACATAAATAAATAAATTATGATGGCTCAAAGAACTGGAAAGACTTGAAAACAGAGAGCTAAAAGAAAGAAAAGAATCTATCCTTTTGGCAGAAGCCTGGATTTATGCTGCATTTACATGGTCATGAGACTGAAGACAGGGACCTTCATCTAATTTTAGGCAACTCTCATTTCATTCTGTCATTTATGCCATTCTGTAAACTGGAAAGCAACATTCTTTGAGTTCTTTATATGGATGTAAATATGCCTATTAGGAAATATGATGATATAAAAATGCCTATTAGGAAATCAAACATTTTAAATAAAGACTCCTACTGGAAATAGATACTAAATAGATTTATTACAAGTGAAGTTAAACTAAAAATTTTGTTTACAGTCATTGAGAAACACAAAGAAAATATCTGCATCCCCAACAGATGGGGATATAAATACATAAGTAAATTTAACCACAAGCTGCTTTAACAGTCTCCAGGATGAAAAAAAAAGAAAAGGACATTGGATGCATCTATGAGAAATTTTTAAAATACCCTTAATTTTAAGCAATTATTTCAGAATTATAACAAAAATTATCTATAATTTAGTTATCTGAAAATCTTCGCAGAAACTGACACACTGCTAAGATTTCATAATTATGCTAGCAGACAAAAATTGAGTCAATTATAACTATGAATCATCTAGATTATTGAAAAGAAATTTAGAGCATTAAATGATGAAATCTCTTATCAGTCATTTGCTGGTTATCTGTCAGAGCCTGATACAAGTTTAGAAATAGGATTCAAGATTACTAATGAAGAACAAAAAACAAGTTTCACTCAAGAACAGGCAATCTTATCTACTTTTTCATACACAGAATTTTAAAGAATGTCTTAATGTCAACTCTTCAACGGATTAATTAATGTTTTCATTTTCATGCCATATTTAAAATTTTTAGATCTGTTGCCTGGTCTGTTTCAAAATAAATTACTTAGGCTGCATTTGCTCGTTCTATTTATCTTGACAAAACCATTTGTCACCTTAAAAGAGGCAGCAAAATTGTAACATTGATGCCACTAAGAGGCCAAGATATTAAGCTTCATGTATCATTCAGTGCATCAATCGGTGGAGTTCATGAAAAACACCACCATATCACATGCCTTGAGGAACATTTGCGATATATAGTACTAATACATATGAATTCCCATATTTTACCAGTCCAAATATTCTGCAAAAATTCACATTAATTTCATTTGTGCTGGGCAAGGTGTTAGGTAAGTGTCATGATTATAGCATACTCACTTTCATAATGAGTTGCTATGAAAGTGACTGACAATGGACAGTACCCCTATTAAAAACTAATCTATACCATTAATGGGGTAAAAATCACTAGGCTCAGGATCAATTATCTAGTTCTCATAGCCTCTTCCTGACAAGTAGGATACATAAATTTAGAAAAAAAATTCAAAGTTCTTCAGAATTTAGAATATTTAAGCAAAGTTCACAGTGTTCATTTTTTAGTGTCAAAGATGTCAATATTAATTATAATGCATTAAGAGCTTCACAGCCTAACAAACAGATGTAAAATTGGGTCATTCAATTCTACTCTAGAACAAGACTCCTTGTAGTTCATGTAGTATATATTAATCCATGGATAGCTTGTTACAAAGGCCATACTTCATTGTATCTTCCATTTAGAATATTATGGCTCCTTGCAGTGTTTTTGTCAAAGTCACAGTTCAAGAAAAGCTATTTGATTTATAAAGCTGGGTTTTACCATCTTCCAAAGAAATCCTGGTAGGCCCATAGGCTAAGCGTGCATACAAGCTGAAGTCCTAGAATTTCTGTAATCTTATCTCATTAATTTTGTTCCATAATTAGGAAAAGACATAAGTTGAAGAACTTATTTCCTGGAAGTGGGTCCTTAGCTCAAGTTAATGCGATTTCTTCACATAAACGTCTTGAACCAGAACATCTTGGAGGCAAGATGGATACCAATCTGAGGAACAACTGTTTTATTCTTTTGCTGTAATATAATTTTGTATTTTCAGAGCATCTCTTTTATTGCAGTCACTTTACAAAAATGCATAGGTTAAAACCAAAGCAAATCAACCAAACAAATCCAGTTACCAGGACAAAAACTAAAAGGTAGAGAAAATTCAGTGAAATTACAAGAAAAAAATCAGTTGCTATCATGAAACTCAGGCTGTTAATACAACCTCTCACAGGTTCACAAGTGGAATCTGAGTTGGCACACAGTTTTGTAGAAACTAAAATGATCCCCAGCTACAGAGGCAATTTCTAGAATATGATGTTAGACTAGTTAGTACTATAATGTGAACCCATGTAAAACTGGAATAAAGAAAATTGAAAAGAAAATAAGTCTAGAAATTGAATGCCTATCACCAGGAAAGAAAACTTTGAGATGAAATATGAACAAATGACACTATCAATAGTCTGGTTCCTTTGATTTTAAGGGCCATATTTGTCTCCCTCATGCTAGATTCTGGCCATAGGTCATCTGTCTGGTAGAACTCTGACCTTAATATAAATAAAGAGAAGCAAGAGTCCAGAGCAAGTAGTTAGTGGTAGATTCAATTTAAAGATAAAAGTTAAAATGGAAAAGACTAAAACTTTCTCAAATAGAGGTAGATATTTGGCTGTACTGAAGACATGTTTCTTGGACTCTTTCTTCTGAATCTGAAGGACTTATTCAGACAGTGGTAGTTATTTCATCTTCTGGAAATTTGAGAGCAATACATGTGCTTCTGCAGTTATCAAGTTGAGATGAGTCTGTGATTTAAAATCCTTCGATCTGAAAACTTACTAAGTCATATTATAGTATTCTGGTCTAGAAGTAACTCTCGAGTTTCACAAACCTTGGGCACAAACAGGTTTTGTTTCTTTATATTTGGTTTTTTGGGGGTTTTTTTGGGTTTGTTTGTTTGTGTTTTTTTTCTTTGTTTGTTTCTTTGTTTCATTTTTTTTCCTCATTAGGGAACTTCACTTCAAAACTTTCAAAGAGAAAAATGAAAACGCCAATTAATTAGGTGTGCTGAAAATATCTCTTTATTTTGAAGCAACTGAACTGTCTCATGTTCCAAAATAGAACAACAAAAACTTCTATCACATTTCTGCTCACTCTAAGATGGTGAATGTTGTCCATCACATATGCAGAGATGAAACTTTTTACAGCAAACCAGACAACTCACTAAAAATTGAAGGCCAGTTGGAGAGATATATAGTCACAGTTCTCTTGGCAATGCTCAGAAATATTCACGAAAGATAATAATAATATTCAGAAAATAGCAATAAATCCATTTAAAACCCTTAGTTTTTATTATTTTCTAAACATATTTTTTAATATTATTGAATAAGAGTTCCAAAAGAATGAAGATGAAATTATAATGCAAATGAAGACAAAAGGATATTTATAGCCTGATGTATAGTACAAAATTTGTCTTGCATGTTGCAAATTTTAGGTAGATTATGTCTTCAGAGAACTGGAAGAAGCTTCATGTTCTCAAAGTCCTCAAGTCCTTGTGGGGTCTTGAAGAACCACAGTACCTGCTGAGGAGACAACAAATCAAGGCACAATCAGCCCAGGAGATTTCTAAAGCAGTTTGATGAAAATTTCCTGACAGGGATTTTGGAGTGTCTGAGAGAGGCTTTGTCTGCTTGATCTCATGCTTACAAACATGCAAGAATCAGGGCGGGGGACAGTCTTGGCTAGAGGAGACCAATTTCAGGATTCTGAGGGAAGAAGATCGAGACAAAAAAAGTTGGATCATAATCCTGGATTTCAGGAAAACAAAATTTTGTCCTTGGCATTCCAAGAGCTGCTTGTAAGAATCCCAAGAAATGCAGTCTTGGAATGTGGTCCAATGGAATGTAGTCATGGAATGCAGTCAGTTTTACAAATGCCAAAACCCACCTGGACTGAATCCAGCAAGCATTGTAAAAGGAAACATGAAGGGTTTCTACAGATATATCAGCAGGAAAAATAAGTCTAGGGAAATCATGGCATAGTTGTAGGAAGGGGAGAGGGGTGGAGAACTGCTCAGAGAGGACATGGAGAAGGCCAAGTATTCAGCATCTTCCTCAATTTGGGTCTTTATGGGTAAGCCCTCAGAAAAGTGAGGTTTCTTAGACCTGTGGGAAAGTCTGGAGAAAAGGAAACTTAGCCTTAGTGGAAAAGGATCATGTTAGGAAACATTTAAACAAACTGGACATATATAAGTTGATGAGACTTGATGAGATGCACTTGAAAAGTATGGAGGAGCTCATTGATGTCATTGTGAGGTCATTCTTGATAATTTTTGAAAGCTTGTTGTCTGGCAGAGATGCCTGAGGTTTGGAAGAAAGCAAATGTCATTCGTCCCTTCATGAAGGGCAATAAGGAGGATGTGGAAAACTACAGATTTGTCAGCCTCATCTCCATCTCTGTGAAGACAATGGAGAAAATCCTTCTGGATTTTTTTTCCAAGTACTGAGGTCAAGAAAGTTCCTGATATTAGCCAGCATGTATCTGAAAAGCAGAAATAATCTTTGGCCAACATAATAACCTTATATAATGAGAAGATTAGCTTTGTGGAAGAGAGAAGAACAAGCAAGGTTCTGAGCATTATCCCCCATAATAGCCTCACAGACAGACTTATGATATATGAACTAGATGTGCGAAGAATAAGGGAAATTGAACATTGGCTTACCAACCAGTTAAAAGGGTTTTAGTCAGTGGCAGCAAGTCCAGACAGAGGCCAGTATCTAGAGATGTATCCAAAGGATCTCATATTGTTTAATAATTTCATTAATTATGTGAATGAGAGAACAGTGTGCAAGTCTGAACATTGCATAAAGGAGGAGTGTTCAGTAAAGTAGAACTTTGTGCTGGCATTCAAGTCTTCAACAGGTTGGAGAGTTGGGCCAGCAGGAAGGACATGGGGCTGAAGAAAGTGAAATGACAAATCCTGCTCCTGGGGAAGAATAAGTCCATGTATCAGCCCAGACTGAGAGAAAACCAAGCAGAAAGCAGTTTTGCAGAGAAGGGCATGGGGGTTCTGGTGGACGGCAAACTGAACTTCAGCCAGCAGTGTGTCCTTTCAGCTAGGAAAAGCAACTTAGCCTTGATTGCCTTAGGAAGAACACTGCAAATAGGTCAGAGAGTGGAATCTTTCCCCTTCAGGTGAAACACGTCTAGAGTGCTGGGTCCAGTTCTGGTCTCCCCAGTATGAGAGGGACAATGACTTCATGGGATACAGTCCCTAGTAAATGGACACAAAGATGATTAAGGGATTGAGCAACTGTCCTATGGGGAGAGGTTGAGACACCTGTGACCACTCAGAAGGAGAAGAGAAAGCTTAGCAGAATATGACAGGGAAAATTGAACTAGATTCTCAGTTGCAGCCAGTGAGGGGACAAAAGGTGTGAATACAAGCTGAAATGTAATCAATTACCTTTAAATGTGAGAAAAAAGTATTCCTCACAGTAAGCACAACACTGGAAACAGAGGGGCTAGGGAATCTCCACTGCTGGACAAACTTCTCTAGCTGACCCTTCTTTGTGCAGGGACATTGTACCCAAGAGTCTCCAGAAGGCCTTTCCACCTGAAGAAGGCCTTGGATTCAGCAATTCAAAACCTCAATAATTCTGTGATATGATTCTTCTATGATAAGCCCACAGGCCAGTTGTACTTATGCCAACATATCATTTGTATAGACAGATGTTAATCCATAAAATTGCTTAGCAGGTGTACATATCAGAAATTTCTGTTGATCTATCTGAGCCCAAATGGCCCAGTCAGTTAGTGTGGTTACAGTATAAAGAGAATTAGAATGCTTACCACTCAGTTAGGCTGCTTATCATTCCAGGTCTTGACAGCTAGTAGTCTACTTGTGGGAAAATGTCATAAGACAATCTTTGGCATAAATCCATCATAAATTGAACTTGTACCTTCAAAACCAAATCACTACAGATTTGGTCTGTGGTGACCAGTATTGCCCAAGGAACACTGACTACAGATTCTTTACCAATTTTTAATGTTTTCATATAATTTTTTCAGGTAAGTTTGATGTAATGTATTCTTTCCACCATTTCCACCAAGCAAAAGTCCTACAGCAATGGCAAAGAAGAAACTCTAAGATTTTGTCATTTTTTTTTAAACTTTGGCCTAGATTTCCTAAGAATCTGGAAAAACAATACGTTGTGTGATCAGTTAAGAAAGGCCTTCCCTTGACTCTGAGAATTCTTTAAATACAGATCCACGTATAATTGCCAGTATACACTTTAACATTCAGAACTAAGTTCAATGATACAGAATGTCGCTCCTTGAAGAAGAAAAAGGTAAAAGGGAAAGCTTATATGTTTGTCCTCAAGACCATGTGTTGTTTCCTTTCTTTTATATAGCTAGAATTTCTCTTGAATTCCCACAATTTTTCATTCCAGCAGCAATAGAAAGATAGTGTTCTTGTATAGAAGCAAGAGGAAGTATTTCTTTAATTTTGTTTAGAACTATATTTTATAGAAAATTTCTAATTGTATCCATAAAATTATTAACAAAATAAGGTCAGCAATGAGAGGCTTATTGATATAAGTGGGTTGATAAGATGAAGAAAGGAAAGGTTTCTGGTGTTCAGTTTAACCAATTTCTTAATCATAACTTTTCCAAACTTTGACCAATCAAAATTCTCATTCCAAAGCTCATCCTGTATATCTGTGTTAATCTGTGTTAACCTGTGATTTGTTGTTCTTTTTTTTTTTTTTTGTTTTTTTTTTTTTTTTTTAGTTTCTAATGTAGCTTATTTAATATTTAAACCATTATAGAAAGTACATGAACATGACATTCTAATCCTATACCCCGACCATGTAGGGAAAATTTCAGTAAGATGAGTCAGTGTGATAGCTCTTTTGGGTTAAATTATTTTTATTTTTTGATTATTCTATTGCTGCAGTGATTAGGATTTCAGGCAATGAGCTAAAACAATATATTACTAAACTGGCAGTCAATCAGATCACTATCACTTCAAACATCATTTAAGAAGATCTACATTTTTTATTACTTATATAGCTCCATAGTTCATGGTGCTACATAGAACAAATCAAAGACAGATTCCCTGCCCCCCAAGAGCTTACAGTCTAGGCAAGCACAAGAACATCAGGAAGAGATAACACAGGCAGGGGACAGAGAGGGGTAGTAAATTAAAATAAAGTCAATTAGATTACAGTCACATGAAAAGCTAATGTTTTTATCTTGGTGGATACAAACTGGGGAGATGAGATGTTTGAGTAACTTCATTTCAAATTAGAACTGTATTTAAGGAAGACCAGAAGAAAAGGGCTTTGAAAATAAATTTCATAGTGTCAGAGGTGCTTGTAGGAAGGCAGAGAGGCAAGACTGCAAAGGAACAGGACACTAGCATGTTTGAGGTTGGAAAGCAATGATCTTCTAAGTAAGAGAAGCCAACCTCAGCGACCCTTGTTTTTCCTATAAATTCTTGAAATTTTGACAGAAACACAAACACTTCTGTGCACCTAGTTCTGCCTTAAATATTACATCCATACATATTTGGGGCTGTATTGGATAAAATCTTGATTCCTCTAAAGTAGGAGTTTGACACTTCTTTCAAAGGAGTATTTCAGTTATCATATTTTGTATTTGTTGACATATTTAGAGTCTAAGTGAAGTTATGTCTGAAGTACTTTAAATTTTTCTAATATCCTTAATATAAAAACAATAAAACATTATTTTATAGAATAATGTTTTACCTCTTAGTATGATATTACCTCTGTTCATGATCCCTTTTCCCTGAAAATCTTTTTATTTTGTAGGTATTAGGGCATTTCTCCTATTTACGGCTTTGGATTTTGGTACAATATGCTTTTTCCATCATAAACTATGGGGTTTTTTTCAAACCTGAAATATTAACAAGTTAGTGTAGTAGGACTAAACTGAGTTATTCTGGGGGTTGTGAACACTCTATGGATGAAATCAGGAAAGATTAATGAACAGAGCCTCAAGTAATAATAAAATGAAAGGAAAGGTTATTTCAAAGCTATACTGAATTCTTCAACTGAAAATTGAGACAAATTTCAGAAAGAAATATCACTATAAAATCTGCCAGATACTCCCTGTGTATGTCTGTACTTATGTTTATATAAATGGAGAATACCATTAAAAAGGCCTGCTGATGTCTATAATGGGACAAATCCTCATTTACTGTGAAGCACCAGAGATCTCTTGATTTCATCCAACGATTTGGCTCATAATTTTCACTCTCAGTCCTTCACAAATTATATCTATCAACAACATAAAAAGAGTTTTGTCCTTTTTTCTAGCTATCCATTGATATACAACCATGCTGAAGCAAGCTGAAGATCTTAATGGTGTGTCTTTTGTGTCTGAAAGATTATAGATGTCTATTTTCATTGAAACAGATAAGGGGAAAAAAGTCCTGTTCAATTTTTACCTCCAATTGTCATCCACCAGGCAGCGCCATTTCACTGAGCTATAAATGCTTTAAAATTCTTCTCTAGAGTGACATTTGAGGTCAGCCAGACAAGCACCCATCATGCTGTCCTGAGAAATCAGCCAACTAATTAGGCTGTTATATGAAACCATGTAAAGAGTTATATATGGATTCCGAATCTTCATGGGCGAGATACTCTCTTGATTTTTGCTGTGAAGTTCCATCAATTTTATTGACAGTATAGAAATTTATACAGCATGAGATTCTGGGGATAAGTCTTTCAGAGGCCTTTCAAAACAAAAAATTTTTCTTCAGAATTGGGGATTTTTTTTCACAGCAGTGAAAAGAAAATGAAGCTTTTGAAGAAATTGAAAGAAATTTAGCTTTTTCAAGTACAAAACTATCAGTAGTATCTCCTACTCTTTTGGGGGACAGGTCTTTATAAGATAATTTTCTGTAAATGTCTTAGTACAGAAATAATTACTAATGCACAAAAAAAGTAACAACATGACTCAGTGTATGATTGATGAAAAAACCCCCATTATCGTACTATGAATATGTGGAGCCATGCATTTCTAGTCTTGATCTTTAATACAAATCTCCAGTTATTTTGCATATTTCTCTCAATAATGGAAGGCTGAAATTCTGACCAAAATCTTAATTAAGCCACACTACCTCTGTGATAGAAGTTTTGTTACTTTGGGGAACTTTGACCCAATGAAATATTTGGGACATATTCTGTATTCACTCTTACTTTAGCTCACATAAATCTTAATGAGAATTAGTCTTGTGCATCAAGGTGAGAATGAAATCCTGCTTATTTCAACATCCTCAATGGAGAAAAGAACAGTGTGTTTGAATATAATACAGCATTTTATTACATGATTTTACAAATTTTATTGTAAATCATCACTCAAATGCAATAGCCAATTTTTTCCATTCCAAGCCATCATAATTAGGAGTTTTTTATTGAGTTATGACTGTTACTCTTTTCCTCTTTATGTTTTAAAGAATTAACTTAAATATAAATTATGTAAGTTTACTCATTTCCAGAAAAATTGCTTAAAGTGTTTTTACCTTCTTTATACTTCAGACAAAGATAACCTTTGTTATCACATAAATGGGGATGAAACTCACAAATATAAGAGAATTTGCTTTCTCAGTCCCTGCTCACAATGGAAATGGCCAGCTCAATCTCTATGAAGATTTATGATAACTGGGTAGTAGACACAAACCTCCCATTTACCCCCAAATTTCATGATATAATTTCTACAGTTTGGGTGATATATTTCTGTGCCATAAAGATGATAATAATTTTAAATTAAGCCCGAGCAAACAACCAATCTTGTTACTCACCAATGACTTATTATCTATGATTATTTCAATGTTTTTTGGGGGGAATATTTTAATATTTTGGGGGGTTAAAGATAATTTTTTTTTTCCATGTAAAGAACATCTTCATAATCTTTTTTGGTTGACTTAACATTCCTACAAAGTCCATACTATACATTTCTTGTTGAGATACAAATAAATTTACAGTAGACAGAGGTGCAAGATTCAGCATCTGTAGGGCAGCATTTCAAAATGTCATGTCCAGGAACTCACCACAGTCAGGACATATAAGTTAGCCTTGAAGCAGCTAAGAGCCAAATCCTGCAAATATTATCACAATATGCTGTAATGGCTTCTGTCAGAAATCCCAGCAAACTCTCTTGTCACAAATTTAGTGGCAAGAATCATCAGGATAGGGCACCAAGCTGAAGCTAAGTACCAGTAATGACACAAAGTACTGCACATATGTTGCTCAATTCACACAGCAAAACCAAACCAACTAAAACTGACATAAATTTAATGCTTTCTTTTCTCTCTTTTTTTTTTTNTTTTCTTTTTTTTTTTTTTTTTTTTTTTTTTAATTTTGTGCATTGGATTCAAACAGCAAACTGAGTGCATATTAACTTCTATCACAATGTGGTCAAGAGGTCTGTGTCTTTTACCATTTACATACAATTGTTCATGACAGCATGTTATCAGCTTAGTGGAAACCAGGGGTGTAGCATGGTAAGCAGTGGTGGTAGTGCACCTATTTTTTTTATATTATATAACTTGAAAATATGTCTCTTCTAAGATTCCTTTTTCATGATAAAAATAGTTTTCACCAAACGTTGGTGGTGCGCACACACTACCACTCATGCTTGGCATCACACCCCTGACGGAAACACATGTTCTTATTTTGTTGATAAAAAGTATTACAAAAATTTCCATACAAAAACTATTTTCATAGAAATCTTGCATTTCCACAAATAAACCTGAACATTTTTTTTTTTTTGGAAAAAAAAAACTGCTCAAGAATTTTGTTCATTTAGTACTGTGACTGTTTTGAAAAATGCAGTCCGCCTTTAAGTTCTTGACATTCACTTCTTTTAGGTGACTCATCCCTCTTCCAACATTAGTGAGAATTGCACAGGCTCCATTGAGTTCAATTAGTAGCAGGAAAAACCCATTCAGGCTAAAATGCAAGCCTCTGTGTGTGAAATACACTGCTTCCCACCCCCCTCCCTCTTTTCAAAATTATAGAAAAGAAAATTAATTGCTTATATCTAAAGGTTGTAAGATATATCCTTTGTTCTAAGGAAACTTTCATTTATCTAAAAATTGGATCCAAATTCTGGAAATATTTTTGTAGGTTTTTTAGATCAAAGTTCCAACCCAGCTAAATTCTGTTTTTTTTTTCTTTTTTCTTTTTTTTTTGTAATTATTATTTATTTACTTAGTTCAGTGTCACAAACAGTCCAAAAAAAAAACAAAAGCAGGTGAGCATCCTCATAATTACTCTTCTATTAATGGGATTCATGTTTCTTCATTTTTAACATTTCTTCCGTCCAGGAAGATAATATCGCCTTGTCCAGACGGTAGTTTCAGTTTACCAGCAGTTACCAACTTTTCCGTGCCGGGAAGTTCAGAAGAACATATGGTTTCTTGTTCCACTACAGTTCTGAGACATTACTTTTACTAGACTCCTTCTGTGGTTTGTATCATCTTGGGCGTATATTCTCCCTTTTCTGGCAACCGTTGAACTTCAAAAGGAACCTGTAACTTCTCACTGAGACTGCATTTGAAACCAGCCACAAAACTCGCATGGAACATTCATTCATTCATTCAGAATGGTGGAAACCCATAACAAACAGTGTAACCCTGCATAACTTGGTTGATCCATGATGCTTGTGATTCGAGTCTGGCCATTGCAACTGCTGAGATCACAGAGTCTCTAGTTCATAGACACAGCGGCATGAGGTAACTCATTTTATTTTGCACTTGTTGCATATTTCCACAGGAAACATTCTCGCAAGGTTGTTTGGAAAAAAGACGACAGTTTGTGCTTGGGGTATTTGGCTTCCCAGCTCTATGCCATGGTTTCTTTACCTGGCAACCTTCTGTCGTTAAACGTGTGCATGTTGATAACTTCTTCTGTTTTCACAATAACAGGGGCCTGTGGCTTGTGTTTTAATCGACGCTGACACTTCAGAGACATCCTTAGCTCCTCTACCATGGCACTACAGAAGGACCTCTACAGAAGGAAATAGAGGAACAAGAAAAAAAAAACAGCTGTAAGAAATTACTAGCTGCAATGTCTAGAAGCAGATTCACTGTACTGGCACAGCCTTGTCAGTCTTTGCTTTGTCCCAGAGTGAAGCTCAAAACAAATTGCTGGCCTTATTATATGCATCACATAATAATTAAAATTATTTATCAAATTATGATGACTCAGCATATAAATCACCTTGCCTGTACAACTGTTTTTTTTGGCAGGTACTGAGTCTGGGTGCATATGTTACATAAAACTACTTCAGGCAGATTTTCTGTCAACAAGTTAGCTTTACAGTACAGTATCTGAATGCAACATGTATGTTAGGCATTCAGTAGAATCTCCTTAGCCATATTTCAAAATAATAATTGAATTTTTATGTGACTTAAGTAAGAGTTCTTCAACAAAACATTTTTAGTGCAGGAAGTTTACCTGAATTAATGTTATTTACTCCATTATTTATAATATCTTCTGTATATAAGCAGTTTTCACACTACTGATTATCATATAAGGAACATGTATTTGGAAAAAAAAAAGAAGAAAAAAAACCAGCAATTCCGTTTTGTTGATTTTTATGAAAAGTATATTGTTTAAAAAAGTTTATTCATGTTTCCATCAAATCCTCAAAGCCCTCCATATAGTTTGCAGTGCAAGCAATTTGAAAAGTAAAATAAAATCTCCCTATTCCCTCAGTCTGACCAAATTCTCAACTGCTAACAGTGTGCTGAGCAATTAACTTTCTCTCAGTGTGAGAACCGGAGTATCAAATTACATAAAGTAGTAAGGAAAAAAAGTCTCACTTTTGGACTCTGCATCATAGTTTAACTTAAATTTTTCCAGCCAATGGAAAAATGTACCAACTAAATAACATACCCGAGAAGACGAGATGCTAAGCTAAGCCTCTGACAATTGCTCTCAGCCAAAGAAAATTGGAGATGTGGTCTAACCATTTGCATTTTTCTCTCTTAATAATTAATCTCCAGACCAGGGAGATGGTCAGGAAAAAAAAGGGAAAAGAACAAATGAAAAACAAGCCTATGGAACAAGAACTAAAAAAGTCAAAACACCTAGAATTAATATAACTATCTTGTGACCATTTTTTGATTCTGTTTTATTAGTGGCAATGTATAATTGTCTCATTTGTCTTTCAAATAAAATCCCTTTCTGAAGCGTTATATCTTCATTATCCATACAAACCTGATGCTTGGAGATTAGAAATATTAGAAAATATTTAAGCATCTCACCCTACCCAGATCACTGGGACCCTAGATTGAAGCAGTATTCATAAAAGTCTGCATTCAGCTTCCAACCTCCAGGGCTGAAAGCACTCTAAGCAGTAAGGCACTCAGCTTTCTCTATTGAATTTTACATCTTTGTCATTTGGCAAGAGTAGAAATTCTGCGAAACATACTGGTGCTTGGCTTAGTCATGGATCCCATTAGAATTCACATTCCAGTTCTCCATGCATGGTTATCAATCCAATAGGTAGCCTCTGAAAGGACTTAACGAACCAAGTTCCTTAAAAAATGTGACAACTGCTAAAGAAGAAAATGTAGCAGATACCCTTTTCTTCAGTGCAGCCAGTCATCAGCTGGAGCATTAGAGCTGAACATGAGTCACATTTAAGAGTGTCAATATAAGAGCATCCTCTGCCAGAGAGATTTAAGCTTGTGTCTCTGTAAACAGCTATAACCTACAGGCATTAGACCATTCCAAGGTAAAGTCACTTGCAGTTGCTGCCTACTGATCCTGTTCCACTTGGCATGGTAGCAGTTAACAGAGGCATGGAGAGAGAAAGGGAGACAGGGAAAATGTGAGCTGTTCTGTAGATTAGAGATGAGATGAGAGCACACAGCAGCAGAGGAAGGGCTACAGTAGTAGCTTCTGTTTCACTGAGAACTTCAATAATTTCACATAAAATTCTGTCTTGTGCTGAAGAATGTAAACATGAGTCATCTTAAGCAGGAGTTAGAACTGAACATGAATCCAACAAGTCCTGAGCAAATGCTCTCTTCCCTAATCCTTTGCATGAATAAGGAAACAGGCAGATGGGAAGTGAAGGAAAGGGTAATCTTGCTCTGGGTGCAATACACTTCCATTGAAGCATTTCTTTCTTTTGCTGAGTTTTAAATAAAGGAATAATGCCTACTCAACTTACAATAGAAATTATTTTACCATATACAGCTAAGAAAAGTTTAAGTTGTGAGTCCAAAGGTGAAGAAGGTATATTTCTTCGGTTCAGAGTCAAGTACACATCCTTTAAAGGCAAAACTTTGGCATTTCTGGCTGAAATGAGTGAGCTCTGCAATGTGCACTGGGTTGACATCTAAGACAGCTTTCTTTGTGTGAATGAGGTGGCTAAAATTCCTAATTGAATCGTCTGAATACAACATATCAGATCTTAATGTGTAAGGTATTTTTGCTGAGCATTGTGTAGAAAGAAGAAAACTGTATCTCCTTATCCTGCTATACTTTGTAAGGAAATATTCAATTATCTTAGACTTTCCCTTTTTTTCTAAAAAAGTGCTGTTGCTTAACATCAAAACTGCTATTATGGTTACAAAATTGCAATTAACCCTGAAATATTTTTAAAGGGCAAGATTTAATTTAGTATTCCCTAATGCCTTACAGGCTAAATTATTAAGGCTTGAAGATCTTGGCATTTACACTATGTGAGGAACCTAGCATATAACTCAGGAATTTCATAGGGAATCCGTTAAGAAGTATATGGTGCAACTCAGCACTACACCACTTGTAGCCATTATACTGCTCTCACCTCTGGAATTAAAGGCTTCGCTAAAACATTCTGATGAACAAAATCCCTCTAAATTTTAAAACTATGCATTACCTCTTAAAACTTTCAAGATTGAGTCCCTTATCTATTTTTTTGCAAAATATCTAAGAAGAGTGCCAAATTAGAACAAATCCTTTTCAAGAGGAATCAATCCACCAAAACCTTTGCAAAAATCTGCAAAGGGTATAAATTTTTAGGTAATATCAGTAGGAAATGTGTTACAACCAACATCCAACAGGTGAGAAGATACATGTCAACATTCTGAAATACCCTGAATATGAGATCTCAAGAAACTTGCCAACAGATTTTATCTGAGAATTTTACCTGGGCATGAAAACTCATTGAAAGAGAAATGTTTGAATGACTGACAGTCATAAAAAAGAAGATATCACAACTTTGAGAGAGTTATTTTATATAAAATATTCTTCCATTCAATGTTTTCAAATTATTTTTTTTAATTTTTTATGGGATCTTGTATGTGCATAAGGTAATAAAAATATTTTTTTTCTGATTAAGAGTATTGTTGCATATCTCCTGTTTGTTTTTCCACTTGCTTCAAATTTCACTCACTGAAATAGTAATGTATTTTAAAAATATTATTTCAAAGCTATGTAACAGTTTATGATCGAGATCTTTTTTTCTTCTTTGGATTCTATCTGAGAAATATAAGGAAGAGTTTTCACACATATTAAAAAATTAATATTCAACAAATTTTAGAAAGGATTTATGGTTTACTTTTTTTTTTTAAATTGATTTTTTTAATTGATTTTTTTTTCTAGTTTTAATTCCAATCTCTGTAGTCTCCATTTTCTATACTGTTAAACTTTGTGTTTTTTCACTGTTAAGATACAGTTCTTGGAATAATAAGACATGAAAACAAGAAGCACCTCAAGCATATTTTTTATAAAAGATATTTTCAGATATGATATTAGAAAAGATAATCCAATGTCTTGATCCTGAATTTAATTGCTAGGGGAAAACAGTAAAATGTTTACAGAACTGAAAGGCTACATTTCAAAACTGTTGTCCATCATGAAATTGAGTACTTTAGTATATATTACAAGACTCTCCACTTAATTCAAAGAAAATAACCTCTTGCTCCCAACTTACCTTCCACACTGCAGGCATGTTACAAGAACATGAGTTATTATCGATTTTTCACTAACCCTTACAAAATCATAAGTCATCTTCTTAAACGCTACCAGAAAATAAATGCTGCCTCCAAGTCATCTTAGATATAATCACATGCTAGAAGAATTTAAGGACAGCACACAGCTCTCTAAACCATAACACGCATAAATGCGTCTTTTTGGTGCAGTACATCATGACAAAACATTACAAAAAACGTGTACAAAATATATTTTTATTCTGAACTGTAGTTAGCCTTCTAACACAACAGTATTTTGAAAAAACTTCATTTCCTTAAGATGAATAACCTCTGACATTCTTTGCCACAGCTGACATCTCACAAGTTTTGGAGAATCAAGATGAGAATTTTGCAAAATGTTACCAATGCTTACAGGCTGATTAGACAGCTTCTGCATGGCTTAAATGCATGAGGGGAAAAAAAAAAAAAAAGTCTTTTTGCACATGTGCATTAATATGAAAGGCAGATAATACTTACACTGCTTTCGTTATATTGCTGTATGGGAATTTAGAAAGGTATTTAGAAATCATAATAGCATTTGATGAGACTAACACCATAATTTTTTCTTTTAACAGCCTAAAAAGAGCATCAGGAAGAGAGAACAACATTCCTGCATCACTCTAAACATTCTGATCTAAGTGCTTAATAGCCAGTGTGCTTTAAATAAAAAAAATCTCCAATCTCTGGTTTATATTTTTTCCTTTTTCAATGTAGATAATATAAAGCTGACTGTCAACATTCAATAGAAGGATTTAGGATTTACTGAGAAGTTCATTACTTCCAGTCTTGTCTGTCAGACATTATTTGAAGAGTTGTTTAATTATCTTAAAGCAGTAACATCAGTAATCCTGTATTGTCATCTTGTGTAATGGGTCATTGTTCTAGCACCTAGAAGGACATACCTATCAAAATGCTTTTTGTCTTGAAGTTAGCTGAGAATGTATGCACAGTCCTACTCTGACTCTCCCTCCTAATCAGTTTCTGATTCCTATGCCACTCCTTCAGGGATTTTAAATATGTGTATGGAAAACCTATCAATCTTAAACCCTCTAGGCAGAAAAACAAATCCTATTGATATGTTGGCTTAGGATCAAAAAGAGATGAACAAGTAAAGAGAAAACAACCTCAGAAAAAGTGAAATCATATATCATGTCAGTTGGAGTACAAACATTTCAAAGTTGAAGTGTACTTGTTATGATCAGATTTTTAGGTTGTTGTTTAGTTATAGACCCATTCTTAAGCATGACTATAGATCGAAGGTTGCACATATATATGTGCATACATATCTATTTACGCATAATATAGTTACATGAAAAATATTTTGCCACTGAATTTTCTGATGCAGCACAATTCCAATCCATAGCAAATATAATGCACAAGTACACTTCAAACTAAATTCACACCAATTATGTGAACATATCACCAGTGTATTCTCAATTTTAGATTAAGCAATTATTAGGGGTTTTGGTAGAAATGGAACAAGCAACCATTTTAGGAAGTTATTTTCAGACCAAAATATATGTCTCTTATATGATACAGAAATCTCACTACCCACTCAAATGAAGACAATAATATCAAGCAAAGTGAAATTTTTAATTCCACAGATAAAGTTTTGTGTTCACTGTAGTGTCGGCAAAGTCACCACCAAAAGAGCAGTTCCAGATGCATTGATGAAGCACGAGGTGCTTTACCTTGTAACTGAATGCTGGCTGTCTCAAGGATTTTTGTAGCTATTTGACAGAGAGGATCAACAAAAGTCTGATGGGACTGACCCTTTCTATACAAAAAAAACACTGAAACAATTTTCTGTAGGCTGAAGTGCTTGCTGAATTTTAGAGTTATGAGATGAACTTAGATGACATGCCGGACCTCACTGCAGGCCACTTCTTGTTTTTATTGTGAGTGTCTACCAGTGGGAAAATAAAATTCCAGTTTGTCTTAAATAAATTATCAAATGGTGTCCAAAGAACCCATATAAAACAAACAAGAAAAAACAAACAAACAAACAAACAAACATAAAACCACCAAAAACAATTAATCCAGCTCAAATTCTAAAATTTATTTCCTAACAGAACAAAATACACTCTGGTGGATGATGTGGACTTCCAGGAAGGCAACACTTGAGTTCATTTAAAGTCTTCTGAAATTATTTTCCTTGTTTCCAGCCTGACAGCTACCTTTCTTCCTGTGGTTGATGGGGAACTTCTATTAGCGCAGAAAGCTTTTTTCAAAGTGGTTTTGTTTTGCTCTGCCAGCAGCCTTTCTGGCCATCACACTGACCATGATGTTTTTCTGACTCACCTGTGGACCTAGGCTGGGGCAGAAGGGATTGCACTTGTGTGGTTCCACTCTTTCCTCTCAGAGAAATCCCAGAGGATGGCATAGGGCAATTGCTCATCAGCCCCGAGGGCTCTCTCTCATGCAGGATTCCACAAGGTTTCATCCTGTCATCTCTCCTTTCAACATGTATGTGAGGCCACTGAGGAGATAATGAAATAATTTGGGCTGTGGTGTCATCGACACGCAGATGATACACAGTCCTACTCTATTGTCAGACCAGGATGGTGCAGTCGTTTTGAGCTTCCAGTGCCTGGCTGAAATAGGGGAGTGATGGCAATTTAATCCCAGGGAGACAGGTGCTTTGTTGGATAGGTAAAGGCAAGCACTCAGAAGATATCTTCTATCCTCATTTTTCAGTTCAACCTCTTCTGGCAGAGGCTGATAGTCTCACATTTCTCTAGGTTTGGGTCTGTGTTTTCAAACTCAGAGTGGCAATAAGTGCTATTTGTCACTAGCATTTCAGTCAGAGGCAATAATTTCCATTGATGTGAACCCTGTCACACCAGTCTAGATCTTGTTCCAGAATATGGTACTGCTGTCTTGTGTCCCTGGATAATGGCTACACATGACTGGCAGGTGTTTAACAAGGACTGGGAGGAATTAATAGTAGTTCAGCCGCATAGCTGTCACTGAGAAAATAAATAACAGAATCTATGGCACTGCCTAACTGGTTTAGAACAATAACTGTAGCAATGTTAATGGGCATGTATTTTGCAATCACATCTGTGCAGACATTTCTCTGCCTTTCAGCAGAGGTGATCCTGGTTGTCCAGAGTCAATCCTCTGAGATCTTGCATTCTCAACCACAGGACTTGAAGGTTCATTCACCTGTTGAACCATCTTTGATCCTACATCTTAATTCTTTCTTTTTGTCCAGGGAATGTCAGATTTGTTGATCACCGGGCACGATGAAAGGAAATGCTGATGTTATATAATTAATGCTTTGTAGTACCAAACTATCTGGATTAAAATGCTTTGTATAACATAATTTGAAAATAAATACTTAATTTTACAGAGATGTTTTAGAAAATGAGTATAACCTTTCTTACCTGAATTCTAAACAGCTTTTTTTTTTTTTTTTAGAATTTGCTCAGATTAAGTCCTCTTTACTTTATTCACATGTAAAAATTTATACTAGTTTTATAGTTCAGTGTGATAGTATGAATTTAATGACAAATTTAGCATGGCCTCAAATCATATTGAACAGAGAGAGACTATTAGTATTAACTTAATGCCAAGGTTTTCTACTGTTTTAGAAACACTGTTATAGTCATATTTCAATACATAATAACAAAAGATTTAGCACCCATTTCTCTACAATTATATGGTTTCATCTGATAGTCAAGGATATTTTCTCAATATAAAAGGCAGTCAGAAGTGCTTGCTGTTATTTTGCTGACCTATACAAAAGTCAAAGTAAATAAATCAGGTGAACTAAACTGNCTAAAGTAATATTTAGAGGAAGACAATGAAAAATTATTAGAAAGACATGAATGCTTTATGATATGACATTTTTTCCATTGGAATGAAAGAAATATTTTCATCAGAGGAGAAAATAATCATACCATGTGTTTCTTCTTTCTTCTGATGAGTATAGCCATAAAGTTAATCATATTTGCTATAAAGTAAACATATAGGGGTTTCCAAATATTTTTATCCAACTTTAAATTCTTCTCAAACTTAAAATATTCCATAACTCAGACCAATAATTTAAGCTTTAATCTTTGATTGAATGAATATGGAACTATAACAAACTTCCTGTAATTGTGTGCTTATGTACTTATGTAATGGTCAAATTTACATACACTCCAATATTTTCAGTTGTTTTTTGAAAGACATAAATTAAGACATTAAAAATGCCTCAGAAAAAAGGTCCATTACCAAAGAGATACTGGTTGAGCTGCAATCAAAAGTCAAAATAGAGCTCTTGGTTTGAGTATTTTATTGTTTGAAAATTGCTTTAAAATGCCACAGTTGGGAACTTGTGCTTTTCTTCCCTTTTTTTTTTTTTTTTTTTTTTTTTTTTTTTTTTTT